>BDMB01000072.1:272276-515311 GCA_016859785.1 Macrotyloma uniflorum | reverse complement strand
TATGCTTATTAAATAGACAGATATTCCAAATGAAATGAAATCTTTATTTTAATTCGAAATCAAATCTTTTACTCTGTTCAGAGTCTCACAACGTCCAGAAAATAAAATCAAAGATACCCCTTTAATTGTTGGAGGACAAATATTCTCAAATAAAATAAAATCTTTATTATTTTAATTTGAAATCAATATGATTTACTTTTTCAGAGCCTCACAACGTTCACAAAATCAGATATTCCTTTAATTGTTGGAGGACAAATATTCCCAAATAAAATAAAATCTTTATTTTAATTTGAAATCATATGTTTTTCCAAAAATAGTCTTATAGCGAAAGCACTCTGAGCTGAGTGATGATTACCTTTTGATTTCATTCACTCACAACTTATAAACTAAGTCTTCTATATCTTTGAGTTTGCTTCCAACTTGAGTTTTCTTGTAAATCTTTGAGCTTCCTTTAGTCTTCTTGAATTGACTTTGATGTCCTGATTCTTGATTTTCTTGATCATTATTAAAACACTTGAATTACATGAATAGAGTTGTCCAATCTTCAAATAGTGGTAACAGCATCCATGGCTTTCACTCTCTTCTCTCTTGCGCACCATTGTTTCTTCACTTGTGTATGTGATTCCGCTTCTTTCTTCCATAGATCCTCTTGTGTTTGATCTGTTATGTGATCTTTGCATCTTCTCTTTAATGTTTTCTTTTAATTCTTGATGCTTTAGATAGATTTTACACCGAACAAGGTCCACAAGTGTGGTGTTGCGGGCTTAGCATGGCTTGGACTTGATTTCTTAGTTTGCCTTAACTAGTGAATGCTATCCGGATAGGAAGTGGAAGCTAGCAAATCTTTGGTGTTTCCTAATCTGTTTTAGGACTCTTAATACCAAGAAAATCAAGAGCCAAGGGTGGCTCTAGGCGCGTTGCCATTGCTTACTAGGAAGGTGTTTGGTTGCTTTGATTTTACTTTTCATGCGCTTAGTAGTTTAGTGAATTTACATGCTTTTGTTTAATTGCTTTAAAACTTGGCTTGCTTGTGAAACTGTGTTGGGGACTAGGGAGGAGTCTTTCGGACCAAGAACTTAGTGTGAACTACTTGGATGTCTTCCAAGGGATAGGTTAAATGGGGCCTAGCCATGGGTTACACTAGTTTGAGGTTGTAGCACTCCCAAACCAACACGGCCTAGCTTGCTTGTCACGTTAGGATAGTTTTATTGCTTTCTTTAAATGCTTTTCTAGTGTAGATTTATGAGATTTGCCACTGTTTTTAATTCTGCATTAGTTTAGGTTAATCTTAGGTCCATTTTCATTCATTGTTCTTCACTTTATTTCACCAAAACCCCCCAAAAAAATAGAAAAATTGAAAATACTCATTGATGCAGTCATTCATATTCATTCATACATCATTAGCATCCATTTACCACGAGTTTCAGGTCTGATTTAGGTAGCTAAAGACTAGGTCAGATTTTGAGCCACAAACCAAGCCATTCATAGCACCAAAACCATAGCATACGGTCATCTCATTCATAGAAAATCAAAAATTGAAAAATAACATCATTTCTCTCGGCCAACCATACATTTTATACATGCCATTTCATTCTTGGTGCAGCAAAGTTGGCTGGATCTAGTTCTTGACCGAGAAGGCTTGATTTTTAGCTAGATTGGCTAGTTTTGGCTCGGTCAGAACTTGATCTTGGATTTTGGCTTAGCCATCTTCAACTTTGCCTGAACCAAATTTTTACCACTTCATTCTTTCATCCATTAGATCATTTGAGCTCGGCCAGAGTTTTAAAAAAATCAAAAATAGTTGCACTTGACCGAGAGGTGTACTTTTTGGTGCACCAACTTCGCCAAATCCTTTGATACTCGGTCAACTTTCATTTTTGTTCATATTTTACTAACCACGTCTTTGTAAAAAGTGTTTGTTTTGTTGTTTACTAACATTTGGTGCAGCTACTTCATAGTTTTGACCAACTTCAATTTTTGACAAAAGGTGAGTGCTCTTAACTTGAGTTTGAGTTGGTTAAATTGTGAATTCTGTACTGATCTGCATTGCATCTTTTTAATTAGAATTCTATTTTCCATTTCATTCATATCATATAGAATTTAACCCCATTTAGGTTCATTTAGTTTTAACTTGATTTTTAGGTTGCATTTCATTCATTTTTCATTCATTTGAATCACTTATCTCTTATTCCTCTTTACTCTACTTCCACGGATTGATATCTTGGTTCCCACTGTGCTACATTATTATTGTTTTGGGGAATCATTGTTTGCATAGAGCGCACCGCGACAAAAGCGTTACTATCATGTGAAAAATCCAATTTAGCTCCAAATTAAACGGTTCAATATCTGGATGAAAGCCCATTAAGTCTAGTTTCGAATGCCACCAATTTCAGGATTTTATGAGGTCTATCGAGCCCTAGAGGCCCAATTCTTTGGGATAGACTCGCTGTTGGCGTCAACTGCAGGTGAGCTGACTTTGGTTACGTGGCAAAAATAAGTTTTAGCTCCATTTTGAGTGATTAAACCTTTCGTGGAAAGCTGCATGTGTCTAGTTTCAAACGCATTCAGAATCGTGATTTTTGGATATCTATAGCAAAAGATATAAGGAAAACATTACACATGACTCAAACTGTCAATTCATGAAATTACTGCGCTTTTGTACTGTGTTTCATGCGAATTTTGGTTTTAGCTTCTAATGCTTTTAAAATCTATTTTATACTTAATTATGTTGAATTAATATCCTAAAATCATTATGGAACCTTAATTAGTATTTTTAAATAAGCAAAAACATAGTTACATCAACGAGCTGCTTCTTGGTGTAGAGATGCGAATCTTCTTTGGTGATGGCTCCTCTCGGCGATGCTTTCGAGAGTCTTTCCTCTTATGCCTTTTTTTTCTGCTTCAATAGGCTTAAACCCTCCAATGTCATCAACCACAATGGGCCCAACAACAGCTTCTTCTTGTTTGGTCTTCTCGGCCATCTGCTTTTGGTAAAACCGAAAAGCATTCTTGGACATACCCATCTCACCAACCATGATTCCTAGCAGCAAAACACAAATTCAGCAACATCAAGCACTTAACCAAAAACAAAAGCAAATGAGAATAACATTTACCATCAATGTCTACAAGCCCATTAGGGGAAATGAAGTTTTCGAGAAAGCGACGGGCCAGTGGCTATACCGCAAAGACTCCAGGCTCCAATAGAGGGGAAACCTAGGTTTATTGTCACGAAAAAAATGAAGGGATGCCACCATCTTCGATGACACCCTTAAAAAATCCACCTTTGAAATTTTTGTAAGAGGCAGTGAAAGGCTTGAATAGAAGGCATGAGGGCTGACCGATAAGGGAAATCCAACTGATTTCTTCCCTACCCGGGTACTAAAGTGATGAAGAAAAACTAAAGGTGTACGAATGATGGAAAATGCTCGACAGAGAACCTGAAAGGCTTGTAGAGATGTCCAACTGTTTGGGTGAATGGGAAGGGGCTACGTTTAGAGCATGCAGCACACCAACAGTGAAGTCATTGAAAAGGACACGTACATGAATATCCGAAAATAAGCATGAATACATATAGAAAAATTCCCGGTTAGAACCCTCCCGACCATGACAAACATGGTCAGGCGACCCACACCAGCGAGCCACAACAACCCCATCCCCAAACCCTCAGCCAAAACATCATGATCTTGAACAAACTCACGAATAGTCTTGATTCGGCTGAACCGAGAGAAGTACTCAGTTACCCTAGAAGAAAACCATTCATACCCAAGCCGTTTCAGACAGTTGAGATCTAACCACTCATCCTCAAATAGTGGACCAACACCCGTCTTGTCATTCCCCTCCCGAGGAGACCCACTCGGCATAGGGTTAGGAACTTCTCGGTTTACAGGATCTTCCATGGACCCTACCTGACTAGACGCTAACTCGGGAACCTCTCGAACACTCTCCCCCGTCTACGAACCCGACAGCCTCCCAAAGCTAAAAGAAGAAGAAGAAGACATGCCAAATGCAATTTGTCTTTCAAAGAGATGAAGAAAATGAAGGAGTACATCACTAGCCCCTTGGATTGCATATATAAAGGTTGAGAGGGAAACCCAAACATCGTTAAGCCTTCTCACTTTACCTCAACGATCGTTACTTTAGGCCTTGAGCCCTGTGCCTGACAATTGGCGGGAAACCTGTTGAACTTCTCAAGACATGTGTCCACGTGGCATATGACCGTTCTCAGATTTTGTTTTAAATCTCTTCATTTCGCCTAAAGCCCTCAAGCGGTAGACTCTCAGCCTCATGTCTCATTCAAGACTTGGGGGACTAGTGTATGGGTAGGTTATCTGGGAACCTCCCAGATAACCCTAAACCCACCTTAATTAGGGATTATTTAAGCATAATGATGGATTATCCGAGAACCTCCCAGATTATCCTTAAAGACAAGTTACCTAAACCTAAACCAGGTGATTAGGTCTTTTAGGAGTAGACTACTTACCCTACTGACCTAAGTCCAAGCACCTAGCCCAGTCCATGAGGTTATAAATAGGTAAAAAATGATAAGGTAGATAGAATTCATTGAATAGTTTTACTGTCGGAGTGTCATCAATAGGCACACTCCCATTCAGTGGATGAGAAGCTCTCAACAATTAGGAGGGGAAGGTAGTACTACAACAAATATGATTATTATCTACTGATGAAATCAGTAGGAAATAAACAATATCCATAAGTAAGAAGACATTATCTACGGCTTTCCTACTGTTCAAAATCCGTAACTAATTTCGTCATAGTTAATTTTTCATACAAATGAAGTCGTAGGTAATTTAATAATCTGTACCTACCGAATAATCCGTTGGTAATTTACCTATCGAATAATCTGTAGGTAATTTACCTATCAAATAATCCGTAGGTAATTTACCTATCGAATAATCCGTAGGTAATTTACCTATCGAATAATCCATAAGTAATTTACCTATCGAATAATCCGTAGGTAATTACCTATTGAATAATCCGTAAGTAAATTACCTACCGAATAATTTGTATGTAATTACCTACCGAATAATCCATAGATAATTACCGACCGAATAATCTGTAGGTAATTATTTAGCGAATCATCCATAAGTAGTTACCTAGTACTGATTAACAAATAATTCAACTCCTGCATAATAAACATAATTCTTGTATATACAAATCTAAAGGTATCATTGAAGTCACAATTTTACTTTCGAATTGAACTTTAATTGTAAATTAAAATAAACATAAGATATAAATAAATTTAATCAAACAAAGATTATAAAATAAAAATACACAATATTAAAGTAAAAACAATTTACACAAAATGTTGTTTCAAGAGAAAAGTTAAAATGTTCACTATCTTTCATTCTTTCAAAATTTACCACTGAATTTGTTATCTATGTTATAGAGTGCATTCTATCATTCATTCATGGAACTAGATGTTCTTCATCTTTAAAACAATAACCTACATATTTGAGAATAGTTAGAGTTTTTGTTCTTAATGTTTTAGGACTAAGGTTTTCTTTGAAAATAAATCTTTTTCACGATATTAATTTCTAACTGACGAAGAAATACAATAGAAAAACTTTGTCTTTCTAGTTAAAGAAAGAATTGTATAATCTTATCCCATTTGAATTTGTTTATATCTTATTTTCTAATATGTATGTTTTTTAAGAATAACTTCTCTTTTACATTAACAACTAAGACTATGAGTACATACTTTCTTTCTGTGAATGATAAGTGTTAATATTTTTATCTAAATTTATTTTAAAATATAATTTAATTAGAATGCACGAAACAATATGCCTTTCTGAGCATGTCCTCCACATCAAATTTGTAGTGAGTATCATATATATATATATATATATATATATAATAATAATAAAATATAATATAAAAAAAATATAAACATTCTCAAGGTAGAGCGGAAAGTCTTAGATTATTTTATTAAAGTAATGTTCTTAGTATACAATCTAAAAGTAATTTAATTGTGTTTCAATCAGTAATGATTTATAGACAAAGATGTGCATGATATATTTTTTTATTCTTTTGTTTATGAGGAAATAGTAAATGAGTCTAATGTATCTTAAGATATTTAAGATAATAAATACATTTACCAGTGAAGCTTCAGTCCTTTTAATTATATGATTTTGTGTTGAGTTATACAATTGTTTTATTACTTTTCCATCTTTTACTTTTATCTTAATTTTATGATTTGTTTATAGAAAATAGAATGGAAGTATCTAGTCTATATAAAGTGAAGTAGTTATTGCATGAAGTGAATATATATATATAATTTGTGTTTTGACTTATACAGTATATTAAATTCCTAAACTTCTAGATGGTACATTCCACTTATGAAAAAAGATATTTGGCAAATCAAACTTAACTAAAACAACAGAAATATAGTAAAGGAAGACACGAAATATATGCAAGTATAATATTCATTTATATGCATGAGCATTATAATAAATACTTTAACATATAATTTAATACACAACAGAAACATTACAAACAGTATCACAAAGAAAGGATCATCATACCAATTTATTGTAAATATATGGCTAGATCACAACTCCATTATATATTCATAACTTTTGCCATCATAAAGATTGCCATCAATATCATCTCTACTTTCTTTGTACACGTATTCAAGGAAGCCAAAGGGAGGATTAACATCCTCACTAGTACATCTATTTTTTTAGAAGAAATAATTTTTATATTTATCTATTTTATTTTTTATTATTTTATGCATTTTTCTATTTTTTTTCTTAAAATAATAAATAATAAAAAAAAGGGCCCAAATTGAAAGAAGGGTGTTGAAGAAAAAGGCCCAAACCCAAATAAAAAAGGGGTGATGAGAAAGTGCCCCAAGCCCATAAAAAGTGACCTACTCTTTTTTAACCTAATGAAGGAGAGTCTGTAAAAAGGGGGGCAATTGTAATAAGAGGGATACACAAAACAAAGGAAGGGGATCGTGAACTTGGGAGGAGAGAAAAGCTTCATTTAAGAGGTATACTTTTTCTCTCCTTAATGGTCTAGTAGTTGATTTTGGTTGTACATTTTTTTTCTTTACTTTTATTTTCATTTGCCTCCACATTTCTTCCTTCACTATTTACGTTTTCCCCTCTATTCATGTGTCCAATCCCACTTGTCCCCCACTTGCAACTCACCTCTCCTCTTTACGTTCCTCTCTCTATAGTCAAATCCTACTTTCTCACTTTGGTGGGTATACAAGTGGGAACAAGCTCAGTTCAAAAAGAATAAAAAACTATACATATATGTCTTTCGATTCAATAAATCTAATCTGTTAGGAGCCCTTTTTTAAAATCTTTCTTCGATACCGACATTCTAAGGTGTAGAGGTTGAAAGTGCTTATTATATTAAAGCTGAGATAGGGCAAGCTTCATTCTATTATGACAGGTGTCATCATGAAGGGAAGCATTCACTACTTCCCACATCCCATAGTCTAGTTATATCCATCTCTTTTTCATCTACGTTACCTAACTACCAATTTAACATTTTCACTTCAAAAGCAAAGAAGAAAATGTTACGTTACCTAACTACCAATGTAAAGTTTTTTTTCCTGTGATGAGATGCAAAGTTGAATATTTATTTATTTATTTATTTTCTTTTCTACTGTCTCTTTATTACTAGTCACGGTTATATTTCCTATTTATTTGGTGAGGTTATTTTTCATTCATTTGGTGAGGCTATTTTTCATTCAAAAAAATCTCTTTTTCTTGTAATTTGATGTGATGTTATATTTTTTTTTGTTTTTTTGCTAGCTTTCTTATTACTACTTTATATTTTCTATTTATTTGTGATGTTATTTCTATTAAAAAAATATTTTTTTATTATCAATCTATATATTTTGTATATAAGACATTAGTTTAAGTATATACATATGTATGACTTGACACGTTATGTCTAATATAAAAAATATATAAAATTTGGTTAAAAAAAAATCTATTATTCATTTAAATAAATCCATAAAATAAAATTATAACATCATTAATATATAATTGATGGCAAGAATGATAAGGATATTAAGTATGGTCAAGATAAGGATATTAAGTATGGTCAAACGTAACTTCTTATATCATATCTCATTTTTACTAAAAATTTTAAATTAAATATAAAATTATAATCATTAAATTATATAATTTATACTATACTTTTATAACAAAATTTTGTTTATATATATATATATATATATATAACCACATGGGTCATTATATATTTAATATTTTTATATTTCATGAAAGTTTAATCAAATTATAATTTTATAAATATTTATTTCGTTAATAATTTTATAATAAAAAAATGTTTCTAATTTTTTTAGTGGAACCAATTTTTTAATATGATGGTAAGGTTTACACTTTCTCTTCATATTAAAAAAATTATTTAGATATATGTACAATTATATATGTTTTCTTACATCTAGGGTCTATTAATTAAGTATTACTCATCTTTTTATAAGAGTCTCTAGTAATTAAAGATTATATATATTTAATATTTTTATATAACCCTCACATAAATAATAATTTAAATATATGTATGACATATACATTATCTTATATTTAACATTTAATTAAACTTTATTTGGATATGATAAACATTTTTTAAAGCTAGTTTATGTAATAATCTACAATATCAATGTATAGTTTACACTGTCTTGGTTAATTGTAGGATCGACAAAGACATTAAAATATAAAATTTTATCAAAATACCTATTTCTCTTTAAATTTATTAACCCAATGCTTTTTTTTTAAGAACTACGTAACCTTGATTTTCCGTTCTAAATGGAAATACATGGGAGTAAGATTACCACACCTTGTCGAGCCCAAATAAATATTATTTTAATATTTTTTTACCATAATAATTTAGAATGAGTTTCGTATTATGTTATTTAATTTTGTATTATGTTATTTATTTAATTATAGGGGAAATAAATATTTTTAAATATTATATTTATTTTTGCACATTTAATTAAAATGTAACCGTCTTAAGGCAGACATTGTAGAGTTTCATTATTCAAAATGAGTACACAATGTCACTCTTAGTTACAATGAGTACACTATGTCACTCCTGACTACGACGAGTACATTAAACCACTCCTGGCTATCCCGTTCTAATCTCCCCCTAAGACTAAGAACTACGAGTATCCTTAACTGCCACTCTTGGCTACAAAGAAATAGTGTTTAAGAAAATATTATAGGAAAACTCTCATAGAGAGGGTATATAAGAAGATGTTCCTGACTGAGACTCTAACTTCACTATAGAAGAATATAACAATGACTTTCTCTCTAAACTTTCTAACAACCTGTATATGATTATAATTGTTGTAACTATTGTATTGTGGTTAGTTCTTTTGCCTTTGTCATCCTCTACTTTTATAGGCTTTAAAAAATATGATCGTTATGGAAAAATCTTCAGCTTTAATATTCTCCAAATATTCTGATGATAATCTTCTAATATCTTGATGTGTTAGATTATTATGATTTTTTTATCAATAATACTTCTTTGGAAACTCTTGATATGATGATACCTATAAAAAGGAAATACAGTACAAATACAAAATATATATTTTTTATAACAGACAAAATATTTTCTTTTATTTACAAGATGATATATTTAATTATTTTGAATTAGAGAGATATAATCTTCATATAAACCATAATATATTTTATATAATATTACGAGATATTATATTAATTATATTGGATTATCGATTGATTATATATTTATACCACATTTCAAAATATATTTAATTTTGTAACTTCTGATATAAATCTACATATAATATTTTATTTTATTCTTTCAAATAATATTTCAATACTTGATTTTCTTATTAAGCTAACTAGCCGTTATACGATATGTTGTTCTTATATATATAGAATGTTATATAAGCGACATCTCATTTAGCGTTATTACCAATTATAAAATAATTATATTATAAACGCTTTTCTATTAACCTTTAATTTATTCAAAAATTTATTTTTATTTATTATCATCAAAACATATTGTGTGAGTATTATCCAATAAACCATCCAGGTTCTAACACATCTCATGCATAATGTACTCTTTCTTTTCATATCTTACCTATAGCAAAGTCATAAGATTGAGGGACATTTTTTGTTTCTTGATGCATTGCATGTATTGATTTCTCAATAGTTACATTCCCCTTTTTGGTGGCTTTAGGTAAGAGGTTGTAGAGCTTTTGAGTATCTTAGTGGAAGATGGAAATTAATATGGGGTCTAAAGAAAAAAAAAATCTAAATTAGTCGTGTTGAGAAAGAAATTACAATTGAAGGTCAATTATGGAAACATGACCAGCTTGAGGGAATACGAGGGATGCTTTCAGAAACAAATATGGAAACTTGTTGAATTTGATAGAAGTAGAGGTACAAGAGTCTACAATTATCACGTTAGCTCAATACTATGATCCACAATTGGTCTCGACAGTGGAAGAGTTTGAACAGATTTTGAATTTGCCTATAGAAGAAAAAATTTCCTGTTACACAAAACGACATGCTTCCATCTTGACCATTGCAAATATCACAAAGATACATCCAAAGGAATTAGAAAATCGATAGGTGAGTAAAAATCAAGTAAAAGATTTCACAAGGGATACTTGGAGCAGTACCTACATCATCTAGCTGATAAGGGAGATTGAGAAACTTTCATAGATGTTTTGGCCCTCACTATTTATGGAATTGTGTTATTTCCTAAAGTCAAAGATTTTATAGATAGTGTTGCGATTAATGTATTTGTTGTTAGCAGAAATAGATTGGAAAATCTAGTCATAACTTTAATGGCTGATGTTTATGCAACTATGCACTTTTGTCATGAGAGAAAGGGGAAGAGGATACTTTGTTGTTTGCCGGTGTTATTTGTGTGGCGTGTCTTCAAAAGACCTGTCGATGTAAAGTGCCCTGTAAACGAGTTATTACGATGTAAACCTAATCTGATGGGAGGAAGTGAACGGGCTCAACACTTTGCTAGTTTGAGCGAAGAGAAGATTAGATGGCATCCGTCATGGCAACATAGGACAAATCTCATTTTTCGTGTTGGAAGTTATCCCAATGTACCTCTTATAGGCACTAGAGCTTGCATAAGTTACAATCCTGTTTTATCTCAAAGACAATTTGGTTATCCAATAAGAAGATCACCAACCCCAAAGTCGCTTGGTTCTTTAGTTTTCTTTTATGAGGATGGTCATTTACATATGCTTAATGCAAGATTGGGGCTTTTGTTGTTACAAAACTGTAAATTGAAGTGCAGAATGTAAAGCAATGCAAAATGACCAAATAAATAGCAATGGAGATATGGAAATGCAGTCTAGAATTTTAAAGACTAAAACAAAACATAAAATGATGTATATGCACTTGCAAAATGAATTTGAGATTGAATTAATAACAATGTAGAGTGAAAATGTAGGTTTGGAATGAAATACATTCAACTGTTTGCAAGGCAATTTAATTGGAATCCTAAGCTATCATGTAGTTTTGAAATCCAAAAGAAACTAAAACGATGTAGTGGCTGGTGTTGTATAGTGGTTGTTATGAAGATGTCACTATTATAATGAATGGGATGAATCTGGATGCAGATACAATGTTATGATGCAAAATCAGGGGGTTTTGTACTTTTAAAAATGTAAATTGAAATTGAAATCACTATGAGAATATAACTAAACTACTGGAGAATTGTAATTTGGATGTAAAATTGAAATAATGCAGAAAAAAGGGTATTAAATAGCTGAAATAAAAAAATGGAAACAAAATTGGGAAAAGAAAGCTGCAACAGAGAAATTATACAAATGCAGAATGAAGCTATACTAGATTGAAGGCAAAACAAAGTGTAAAGTGCAAAATTGACTGAAGAATTTACAATGCAACAATTGACTACGGATACTGAATTAAATCCTAAACTAATTGAGCCAAACATAAATGCAAAAATGAATTGAATTCTGGAAAAACTTGACCAAAACAAGAACTAACGAAAAGATGAACTACCCAAACCAAGAACAATGCTAGACCTAAAAACTGGAAAATTGAATTACCTTATAATTGAAGTAATACTTTGCATAATTGAAATTTAAAGTGCAATTGAATTAAAAATAACTACAACAATAAATTAAAATCCAGTAAACTATCTAAATGGAATCCTAGGAGTTAAAACTAGCTTAGAGGTGTTAGATTAACTTGAAACTACAAAGCTAGAGTGCCTTATGCAGATTTTTCAGCACACACTCTCTTGAAAGACATCCAAGTGCCTTGAATTTTCAAGAAAACACCAAGGAATCCTCCCTCACTAACTTTAAATCCAAGGAACTCCAAGAAATTACTAAATTGCAGATTAAAATTCAGAAATATATGAACCAAAATACAGAGAAATAAAATTGCGAAAATGAAATGCAAAATTCAAGATGAACATCAAAACATACTTCGCTCAAGCTAATCTTGATTATTATCAATATCTCTATTCAAAAACTCAACTGAATCAATCAAGCAAGTGCATTATCAGTGTGATTAATCAAAACTTTTCCTTTACTCTACAATGAGAAGAAAATGTACAAAAGTAAACCCAAGAGAGGTGACAACTCTAAGCATTGTGAGTCAATAGCATTTTCAGTGTTGATTTCAAATTAAATGTAAAGATTAAATCATGGATTGAATTTAAAGAAAGCAAAAGAAAGATGAGAAGAGCCAGAAGAACACATACAAACTAAGAAGAAAGAACTTCATTGCAAGAAAAGATCAAGAACTCTACAAAGAAGCTAACCGTTTTAACTAACTTGCAAGAAGTCATGTGCTGGAACTATAAACGCTCTAAATGCAATGTACTCTCTGCTAAATCTGCCTAATTACAGTACTTAATGTTATATTTATATTACAGAAGTGATAAACTTAATGAATGGGCCCTGTACAACTTGAGGCAACCTATAACTTGAGGGAATCTGCTTCAGTACTGCAGCCATTGTAAGCTCAACTTTAAACACGTGACAAAAATCCAATTCTTATCCAAATTGAGTGATTTTGCTTCCCTTAGAAAGCTTGATGAGTTAAGTTTCCAATGCAGCAAGATTCATGATTTTTGGATGCTTGGACAAAGATAAATATAAAATAGTGAACATATGTCAAGCTGTATAACAAAGAAATATGCTGTATAAATACAGTATTTTGTACAATTTTTTATCTTTGCTTATAAATTCCTAAAAATCTATTTCTTACTTAATTAAGTTATTTTAAGACATTATAAACATGTGTGGGACTGTTTTAGCATTTATGTGCAAGTACAAATCAAGTTACATCATTACGTGACATGTAAGTTAAAATCAATGGTCTTGAACAACAATTGAAGGAGGTGGTTGCAGCATGCAAAGAGGAAATAAATAAGGAGCATTGGCAATTGATAGGTGCTGAAGAAAGGCATCAGAATATGATAGAGCGGATGGAAAGTTATATCAAGGAACAAGAAAGCATTGTAGAACACTGGATGAAGTGCTTCTCCCAACTAGCTTTGCTAACTAATGGGGCAATAGGTGACATCCCTAGAATGTTGTCTGTTGTGGAATCGATGATGCAATTCTTTGACCCACCCGAAGAGATCAAGATTTTCATCAATCATTGCAAATGGATGGTGGGAGAGATGAAGAACTTGATTGCCGAATTTGGGACTCTTTGATGAGTAAATTATACTTCTTTTATGTTTCCTGAACTAGTGGAGAAGAAATGTATTGGATTTGAAATCTTTCGCATTGTATGAACTTATTGAAAGAATGAAATTATGTTACATGATTTTGAACCTATATTAATTTTCATCTTCAACTCGATCAAATTAGGAAGTGATACTCATTTAGCTTTATGATTTCTTGATAATTGAAACATTTTTTATAAACACATGCATTCTTCAGTTTCCATTTGTTTCTTCTAATCTCTTTAATAAAAATAAAACAGTGTGCGTAAAATAACGGCAAAGCTACCGCATCACCGTTATAGGACTCGTGCTAACTGAAAAGTAATGGAAGAGTGGGAAGAAGCTCAAGGAGCCATGAAGGCTAATATCAACCAGTTGAAGGATCAAATGAGCCAGATATTAGAGGCACTGAGGGGTTTGAAAAGTAATGAAGAAATCCCAATCATAACAGATGGAGAAGGGACACCCCCTTAGCCCCCCAAGTTTTTCTGGTGGTCCCATGAAAGTTCAGAGGATCAATGCCCAAGGGAATATGATGACTACCATAACGTATCCTCCTCATAACCTACAACATCAAGGCACAAATGAGGTCCAATCATAATCATTCCCTTCATAGTGGGTGATCAGGCCGAGGAAGACTGAGTCATGTCTCAAGAAGGCACTCTTGAACCTACTCAAGTACCAATATATGCCCATGCTTTGCCAAACCATATGAATCCAACCAAAGCAATGGGAGGGAACGTGTTCGGACCTGCTTTCTCAAATCCTCATGTTCCTGCCCAACCAAAAGCCTTACATTTTATCATGGGAGAGGAGTCTCAATCAAAACCCTCGGCCCATGTTGCTGCTCCAGGGGTGATAGTCGAAAATGTTAAAGCTAAAACAAATTGGAGATTTTAGAAGAAAGATTGTAGGTTATAAAGGAAGGAGGAAGTTATGGTTTCAGTGATGCTGTAGGGTTGTGCTTGGTCCTTGACGTTTTGGTGCCTCCTAAATTTAAGGTTCTAGAATTTTAAAAATATAGAGGAATCACTTGCCCAAAGAGTCATTTGACTATGTATTGTCAAAAGATGGCAGCTCACGCCTATGATGATAAAATGTTAATCCATTTCTTCTAAGACAGTTTGGCTGGCGTGGAATTAAATTGGTATATGCATTTATAACCTACTCGCATTCGATCTTGGAACGATTTGGTGGATTCTTTCCTTAAACAATACAAATATAATGTTGATATGACACCAGATAGGTTGCAGCTACAAAGCATGACTAAAAGGGAAGCTGAGACATTTAAAGAATATGCTCAACATTAGAGGGAAGTAGCTGCTTAAGTTGAATTGCCTCTCCATGACAGAGAGATGGTGGATATGTTTATTGACACTCTACAGTCTCCTTTTTATGAGCACATGATAGGTAGTGTTTCTTCGAACTTTGCAAATATTGTCATCATCGGGGAAAGAGTGACAAAATTGCACATAATCCTTCAACTCCATCAAATACAAAAAAGACTACATTCAATGCTGGTTAAAAGAAAGAAAGAGAGACTCATGCAATATCCCCTACACCTACATGGATGGGCTATGTACCATTTCACTATGGGCAAGGTAACCCACATTCCACAACTCATTTCCCATATGTCTCCAATGTTGCACCCGCTTATTATCCCAAACCTTATCAGCCTAGGATGCCTCACCCGCCACAAGCTTTTACCCAAACACAATATCATAATATAATACCTCAACCTAAACAAGCTTGGAGACCTAATCATATTAGAATAACAGATATCCTCTAATAATAATAGAAATTATCCATTATTCTAATAAGTCCTAACCCAAACACTAACCATAATTTCAGTATGAACCCTAACCCAAACACCCATCAAGTAAAAAATATTAACTCTGATAAGAAATTTGTGAACTTCACTCCTATTCCTATCACTTATACATAATTGCTACCGAACCTCTTTCGCAATGCATTGGTTGTCATCTGTCCCATGAAGCCTATGGTGTCACCATACCCCAAAAGTTTTGATGCAAATTCAAAGTGTGATTATCGTGGTGGGCGTATTGGGCATTACACAGAAAGATGTTTAGCTCTTAAATATAAGTTGCAAACGTTGATTGATTCAGGATGGTTAAGTTTCAAGGAAGGCAAGCCAAATATTGAGAATAATCCTTTGTCAACACATGAAGGTGCCTCTACGAATTCCATAAGAGAGGAGGAGGAGAACCAATTAGTAAAGGAAGTAGGTGAAATTCAAACACCTATGCACTTCATCTTCAGTGAATTATGCAAGTACAAGACGATACCATGTGAATATAAAGAGATAGATAGGTGCTCTCTTCATCCCCAATCCCAACATTCTATTGAAAATTGCTCAGAATTTAGGCAAATGCTACAAAAGTTAATCGATATGCATTTGTTGCAAGTCAACTTTCCAAGAAAGGAGGAGGAAGTACTGATGAACTCAAATGGGGAGCAAGACTCATTTTTACCTAAACCATTAGTAATTAACTTCACTAACAATGATTGTATGCTCATGCCCCAAGGACGACAGCCTATTGTGATGCATATGTCATCCTCTTTTCCTTATAAGGACGAGAATGCAGTCCCTTGGAAGTATGATTCGGATGTAATTGATGGAGGATCTAAAAAATAACAAGTGAATGAGAATGTTGTTGCATTGGTTATTAGAAACATCTTTGGAATAGGCGACATGACTAGGAGTGGCCGATTGTTTACGCCTCCCGAGTTGAGGAGAGGTATAAACTACGAGGGCAAAAGAAAAAAATTAGCAAATTATTACTAGAGAGACGAAAAATTCCTCAAAGGAAAAAATGGTGCAGACTGAGGAAGAACCTAAGAAAGAAAGAGGACGAGATAAGCAAGAAGTATTTGATGAGGAAGCATGTGAGTTCCTCAATATAGTAGAGTGAGTATAAGGTGGTAGATAAGTTGAATCACATGCCAACCAAAATTAGCCTATTAGAGTTACTGATGCATTCAACAACTCATAGGGAGTTGTTAATGAAGATCTTGAGTGAAGTATATGTAGAACAAAACATATCCTTCAATAAGTTTGAAGGATCTGTTAGCAACATTACTGCTAATAATTACCTTACTTTTACCGATGATGAGGACCTAGTTAAGGAGAGAGGGCATAACAAAACTCTTCATATTTCAGTCAAGTGCATGGATCATGTTATAACAAGAGTGCTTATAGATAACGATTCGTCTTTGAATGTCAAGCCAAAACCCACCCTGGAAAAATTGCCTTGTGATGAATCTCACATGACACCAAGTGCTATAGTTGTGAGAGCTTTTGATGGAAGTTAGAGAGAGATGATAGGAGAGATTGAGCTCCCAATCCAAATTGGTCCCTATGTCTTCCAAGTAGTGTTCCAAGTCATGGATATTATACTTGCCTATAGTTACCTACTGGGATGCCCTTGGGTACATTATGTTGGGGTAGTACCCTCCACTTTGCATCAAAAGTTAAAATTTGTGATGGGAGACAAGTTGATTATAGTCTCTGGAGAGGAAGATTTGCTGGTGAGTGGGTCATCATCTACCCTCTACATTGATGTTGTAGAGGAAGCACTTGAAACTTCGTTCCAGGCTCTAGAGATTGTGGGTACAACTTATGTTGAGTCAATTCCTATAGAGCCTTGTTTGTCAAGTGCATCCTTAATGATGGCTAAGATCATGCCGAGAGAAGGATATCATGATGGAGGTGGTAGAAATGGAAAAGGTTATGTGTCTTTGCTAGAGATGATAGATAATAAAGGTCGATATGGTTTAGGATGTAAGCCCAACTGAGAAAACAAAAGGAAAATAATAGAAGAGAAAAGGGAGAAAATTCTAGCTCGCTTGGAGGGACATGAGCCAAGGACAAGAAAAGTTCCCATCTTTGACATCAAGCGAAGCTTTCAGAGTGCAGGCTTGGTGAATCTGGAGCATGTGGCTACAACTACGGATCATTCTAGCTTTAAGAGCTTAAGTCTAGTGCATCCATGTCCTCTAAATGTGGAACTCACGAACTGGGAAACTTGTGAACTACCCATGGTATTTAGCTTTGAGACAATGTAATTTGTTTCTGTTTCTACTTGTCTAGAAATCCTTTTGCTCTGCCCAAGGCTTTAGGATGTTTGTCTTGGCATAACTTTTATCTTGATGTTAGCATTAATAAATACATTTCATCATTTCCCTTGTCCTTTCTTTGCTTCTATACCTATGTTGGCCTATTCATTTCTTTTCTAACCTTGGACAATGTAGATCTAATAGTGAATCTTGTGAAAAATAACAATGTCAATATTGTTTGTCACGATTTCACGTGTCTAGTTGATAACATGGAAGATTATTTTGAGGAGAGTTGTGAACCTTGTCCGAAATTTATAAGACTAATGGAACAAGAGAATAGGGAGATAAAGCCACATCAAGAAGATGTTGAAATTATTAATTTAGGAAGTGAAAGTGAGAGGAAGGAAGTAAGGGTCGGCGCCAACATGGTAGAAGAAATGAGAGAGAAATTAATTAACTTGATGCAAGAGTTCAAAGATGTGTTTGCTTGGTCCTATCAAGATATGCCTAGGTTAGATCTTGATATAGTGCAACATAGGCTGCCACTGAAACCTGAATGTCATCCGGTCAAGCAGAAGTTGAGAAGAATGAAACCTGAAATGACTTTGAAGATTAAAGAAAAGTGAAAAAACAGTTTGATGTTGGCTTCCTAGTAGTAGCGAGGTACCCTTAATGGGTGGCGAATGTGGTTCTCGTTCCAAGGAAAGATGGCAAAATCCGAATGTGTGTAAATTATTGGGATTTAAATCGTGTCAGCCCTAAAGACAACTTTTCGTTGCCACATATTGATATCCTGATTGACAACACAACCAAGTTTTCTCTATTCTCCTTCATGGATGGTTTCTCTGGTTATAATCAAATAAAGATAGCACCTAAAGACATGGAGAAAACAACTTTTATCACATTATGGGGGAACATTTTGTTGTAGGGTAATGCCATTCGGGTTAGAGAATGCTGGAACAACTTACTAAAGAGCGATGGTGACCCTATTTCATCACATGATACATAAAAAGATTGAGGTCTATGTAGATGATATGATCGGCAAATCCAAGACAGAGGATGAGCATATTGTCAATTTACGAAAGTTGTTTGAGAGGTTAAGGAAGTTTCAACTCATATTAAATCTAGCCAAATGCACTTTTGGTGTGAAATCTAGAAAGTTACTACGGTTTGTGGTTAGTAAAAAAGGGATAGAGGTTGATCTAGATAAAGTACAAGAAATCTTAGAAATGCTATCCTCATGCTTAGAAAAGGAAGTTTGAGGGTTTTTGGGTAGATTGAATTATATTGCTAGATTCATCTTTCAATTAACCACTACATGTAACCCTATATTCAAGTTGTTGCGTAAGAATCAATCAGTAGAATGGAATAACGATTGTCAAAGAGCTTTTGTAAAATTAAGCAATACTTGCAGGATCCTCCAATATTGCTTCCACTAATGTTTGGAAAACCTCTCATGTTATATTTGACAGTGTTGAATGAATCAATGGGTTGTATACTAGGCCAAATTGATGAAACCACAAAAAAGGAGCATGTCATTTATTACTTAAGCAAGAAGTTCACCAGTTGTGAACAACAATATTTCTCACTTGAGAGAACTTGTTGTGCATTGGCGTGGGTTGCTCACTAGTTAAGGCAATGTATGTTGAGCCATACGACTTGGCTAATATCCAAAACGGATCCAATTAAATATATATTTGAGAAGTCCGCTCTAACTGGAAGGATAACTCAATGACAGATGCTATTCTCAAAATATGACATCATATACGTCACCCAAAAAGCCACAAAAAGCAGTGCTTTGGTAGATTACCTAGCTCATCAACCCATAGAGGATTATCAACCCATGTAGTCGGAGTTCCCTGATGAAAATAGATGGAAGTTGTGGTTTGATGGAGCATCTAATGCTTTGGGGCATGGAATAGGGGCAATGCTCATATCTCTAGAAAACCAGCACACTCAAATGACAATGAGCTTGTGTTTCAATTGTACTAACAACATTGCAGAATATGAGGCTTGTGCCATGGGAGTTCGAGTAGCTATTGAGTTCAAAGCAAAAGTTTTAGAGGTATATGCGGATTCGACATTGGTAATCCATCAATTGAGAGGAGAATGGAAAATTAGGGATCATAAATTAATCCCTTATAAAGCATATATTAAGGGTCTAATAAAATACTTTGAAGGCATTGACTTCTATCATATCTAACGAGAAGATAATCAATTAGCAGATGCCTTGACAACCCTATTGTCAATGTTTGAGTTGAATTAGGAAGGAGAATTACCATTGATAAAGATGAGAAGTCATGAACAACCTACATACTATTGCTTCATCGATGAAGAGTTAGATGGTAAGCCTTGGTATTTTGATATCAAGCGAAATCATAAGGATAGAGAATATCTTGAAGTGGCTTCTGAAAATGATAAGAGAACATTGAGGAGGTTAGCCTCAAATTTTTACTAACTGGAGACATCCTATATAAAAGAAATCATGATATGATACCCTTCATATGTGTTGATGCAAAGGATGCTGAGCAATTACTTAAGAAGGTTCATGAAGAATCTTTCGGGACTCATATGAATGGGCATGCTTTGGCTAAAAAGATTCTAAGGGCTGGTTATTTTTTGTTAACTATGGAGAGTGATTGTTTAACCCATATACGAAAGTGCCATAAATGTCAAACGTATGCTAGTAATATCAATACACCTCTAGTATCCTTGAATGTCTTAAGAACACCATGGCCTTTCTTGATATGGGGATAGATGTTATTGGGGCAATCGAGCCGAAAGCCTCGAATGAACACCGTTTCATTTTGGTCACAATTGATTATTTCACCAAGTGGGTTAAGGCGGCTTCCTACGGAATGTGAGTAGAAAAGTGGTCATAAAATTCAGAAAAAGGGAGTTGATATGCAAATATAAGTTGCCAAGTAGGATTATTACAGATAATGCCACCAACTTGAATAGTAAGATGATGAGAGAGTTATGTGATGATACAAGATCCAACACCACAACTTGTCCCCTTATCGTCTGAAGATGAATGGGGCAGTGGAGGCTACGAACAAGAATATAAAAAAGATCATACAAAAAATGGTGGTAACATACACGGACTAGCATGAAATGCTCCCATTTGCTTTATATGGATATCGTACATCAGTTTGAATATCAACTAGGGCAACTCCATTTTCATTGGTATATGGAATGGAAGCAGTGTTTCCCTTTGAAGTGGAAATTCCTTCCTTGAGAGTGTTGATGGAAACCCAATTAGAAGAAGTAGAATGGATACAAACTCGCTAAATTAACTAAATCTTATTAAGGAGAAAAGGCTAATAGCGACATGTCATGGTCAACTATACCAAAAAGGGATGAAAAAAGACATTGGATAAGAAAGTCTGTCCTCGAGAATTTTATGAGGGTGATTTGGTGTTAAAAAAAAAAAAAAATTCCAGTTCAGAAGGATCATAGAGGTAAGTGGACTCCAAATTATGAAGGATCTTATATGGTGAAGAAATCTTTCTTAAGGGGAGCCCTAATTTTGAAAAAAATGGATGGATAAGACTTAAATCTCCCAATCAATCTTGATGCAGTCAAGAAGTATTATGCTTGAGATGAGTATTACAATGATCGAGGTTGTTGTGACAATATGTTTATGTTGTTTATTTCCACGATTTATTAAGATTTTTTCCTTGTCATAGTTTTTGTGAGCCAAGTTTCTTGCTACACCATTGTACATACACATATCCATCAACTCTATTTTTATGAGTTTGTTCAATGTCATCTTGTTTACCTCTTGGATTTAAATACCTGTTCACAAAGAAACACCATGGGTTTGCTTATGGTATAACGAGGAGAAATGATTTATCTCCTAACTCTACAAGGTTTTGCTTTACGTGAGTCCTAAAGGGTGTCGCAAATAAATAAAATATGTCGGGTTAATTGTTTTTCTTAACAAATGGTCAAATTCATGATTAAAAGAATAAAAATAATAAAGAGGGAAGAATATAAAGACAAGATAAAAAGAAAAAAAGGATGGTAAGAGAGGATGTTATAATTTTTCGTGGTTTAATGGGTCAATAAAGAATAATATTTTCTTTTGAAGAATTAATCTATAATCATGTGTTTGAAAATCCACCAACCTTTATACTCCAAAATAAGAATGTTTGTCCCTAATGTGTTTGTGAATCTTTTATGGTCCAATTTGTGCAAATTAATACATCAAATCTCATACTAGGATAAGTTTGTCATGTTGGATATTAACAGACTTTTCCTTATATCTTTTTAAGGCAAGTACTAAGGTGTAAAAGAAAATAAAAAAAAATAAAAAAGGAAAAAAAAAGGGAGGGTGCTAGACTAAAAACCTGCAAGGGCGGTCTAAGCAAAAAAATTAAAACAAAAGAGCAAAGAAGAGAATAAGGAAATATGTGTTGAATCTATCATTTTGCTTTAGGATTAACTATTTTAAAATAAGAAAAATCATGATTTGATATGAGGTATGACCATGTTTCTTTATCCAAAAATAACAACAAAATCCTTTGTTACCCGATTTGAGCCAAAATAAAATAAATATTTTCTTTTAAATTACCCTTAAACAAGGATTACCATTACTCTAAGGGTCAGCTTAGCGTTCACATAAAGTGCATCCAACTATTTGTGTAAAGAGAAAAAAAAAAAAGGAATGAGCAAATGAATTGAGTAATGTAAAAAAAAAAAAAAAAAAGAGAGAGAGAGAAAGAAAAAGTTCAAAAGGAAATTATAAAAGTGATGATTAAACATGTTATTTGGAAAAGTCATTCTTGGAAAGTATTCATGAAAATAAATTAAAGCAGAATAGCTAATGGAACATTTAGCTCATGATCCTTATTTTAAATAATCCTTAAAATGCTTATTTGGGCATTTTTATCCTTTTCTTCATATCCCTTAGCCCTTGCCAACGTTACAAGTCTATTGAAAGTTCATACTAATTGATGATTGATTGCTTTTATGTTCATAAGCATTAATCCTACTGTAAAATAGTTAGGTTTTCAACATATTTGTAAGAAAAAAAAGGTGTATATAAAAAAAAAAGGAAAAGGAAAGGAAAAGAGAAAATTAAAAAAAAAAAAAGAATTTTAGTACTTGTCATCTTAGATACTCGAATTAGAAATAATGTCCAATTGGTAAATAAATTAAAAGAAATTCACATCGGGGCAATTTACATTTTTCTTTGTCTTGTTCCCAAACCTCATATACTTGTGCAATGGACCGATTCTTCCCCTAAAAGAAAAACAAAAAAGGGAAAGAGAAAAAGGGGCTACTTCATACGATTTATCTTTGCTTCGTCGGCTCTTATCAAACCTATCAATTTCCCTCTCGTTTTGCCTCATACATTGGATTTAAACCTTCGTTATGGAAGAGCAATAAGTCACATCATTTTGTTCATGTCTAACCATCAACATGTCACAATGCTCGATTCCAGCATGCACATGAATTTAGTAATGCTTCAAAATAAAGTAGGTTAAACTCGGTTCTATACATTAAACAACAAAGGTTGCAACATTCATCCTTTTAACCTCTAAAAACAATGAAACAAATGACAAAGATGTTTCATTGATGTCAAGACAGAAAGGATTATATGAATTTGATGTTCGTTGGGAAAGCAATTGACTCTGAGGTTTGCTTTTATGCAAAGAGAAATAATAACAAGAAAAGTGTAAGGACATAAAACAAATTGATGAAAACAAAAACAAAATGAGACATTTTTTTATCATATGCATTCATGCACGATAATGTCTTGGATCAATGCATGTTTTTCATTAGAGTCTAGTCTCCCCTTAATATCATCCTGTTCATTCATATCAAAATCCCGTACCTACATAACATCTACATCAGGATCTAGTTGTGACTTAACATTTATGTGTCTATATTATTTCCAGTCCATTATACTTATTGTTTTTATTTTGGATTGAGGTCAATTTCATTCATTCGAATGGTCATCAAACCTATTGCTTTTTTTATTGTTAGATTGGGACCCGTTTCATTCATATGAATGGTCATCGAATCTGCTGCTTTCTGTATTGTTGGATCAAGACCCACTTCATTCATATGAATGACCTACTATTTTGTCTTTAGATTGTAACTCTCTTCATTCATATGGATGGTCTCTAATTTTCTTTTCCTTATCTCTATCTTGTTAAGGAACCCAAATGAAATTAGTGTTTCTATCTTTACTTATATTTTACAATGATAATATGTGAACACTATGTTACATATTATCTTGTAAAAGCTAAGTAAAGAGGGGCAACTGTCAACCCTCAATTTTGTACGAGAGATTAAAAATATATTGAAAAATATTAAAAAAATAAAAAAAACATTAAAAAGAAAAATAAGAATAATATATATATATATATATATTTCCTTATTTTACTATTTTTATTTATTTATTATTTTTTTTTGAAAAATACTAAAATTAAAAATATAGGATAATGTTTTATTTAAATAATAAAAAAAAGAGAAGAGTTATAAGATTAAATACCACTAAAAATTAAATAGGGATAAATTTTTATTTTTTAGAAGAAATAATTTTTATATTTACCTATTTTATTTTATTCTATTATTTATTTATTTATTTATTTATTTTATGTATTTATCTATTTTATTTTTCTTAAAATAATAAAAAATAAAAAAAGGGGTGAGAAGAAAAGAGCTCAAATCCAAATAAAAAAAAGGAAAAAAAAAGGGTGAAAAGAAAAAGTCCAAACCCAAACAAAAAAGAGAGTGACCTACCTTTTTTAACCTAATGAGGAGGAGATGTAATAAAAAGAGTGGGATCACTGTACGAAAAAAGAAGAGGAGAGGGGGAGTTGATCGTGCAGACAAAGGAAAACTTCTTTAAGAGAGATTTTTACAGAAAAAATATTATTTTAATCAATATATACGAAAGTAAACCATATTCAATTTTATTTCCCAATCTAAACCCCTTTATTGTACGCTCGAATTCTAACCTTTACATAATATTTTTTTTTCTTTTCTAAATAAAAAAAATTAATATAATATATAATTAAAAATTAAAAAAAATATATAAAAATAATAAAATTAATATATTATTTAAATATATATTAAAATATCAAAATATATTAAAATAATTATTAATAATATTAAATAATAATTTTTGTATTATATTTTATATATATAATTTTAAAAAATATTATTAATAAAAAAATAGATAATATAAATAAATATTAAATATAAAAGTTAAATATATATAAATAAATATTATATATATATATATATATTTCAATAGAAAACTTAAAATTTATATATGTTTTTAATTATATGAATTATTTAAGTTATAATTTTAGAAAAAATTGATAAATTTAATGTATAAAATATTAAAAGTAAAATTAAAAATAAGTTATTAGTAACAAAATAAAAAATATAGAACATGATATTAAAGAAAAATAAATTTATTGAAATAGAAATAAATGGTAGAACATATCTTGTAATTAAAAAATGATTAATTATAAAAGACATACATAAAAATTGAAATGACTTAAATGAAAATGAATTAAAAGAGCTTATATTGAAAATAATTTATAATATTTCTAATCTGGTAGATCTTTCTCTTCCTTTGTTGTCAATGTAACTATTGTTTCTTGCATCTCTTTGAAATTCTTCAAGGGTTATTGCATAGCGCAAATCAATATTTTCAATAAATAATTCAATATTTCTCCATGTTTGGTCACGTTGCACGCTTCTATGTATTGTTTTAGACTTTTTCCATCTTCTAATCATTTGTTGCACATCAGAATCAGTTTTGATTTTTATGGAGTCGTGAAATAATTTATTGTTGACAACTTGAATTGGACGTCGATAGTTAATCTTTGTTATCTGTTTACGGTCTCCATAATCCAGTATTTCACTAATTTTTTGAAAAAATTGGTTGAAAGACCAATTGTGTTCAACTACCATTTTTCTTGGATAAAAGCTTGTGTAAATAAGTCCAAAACCGTGTGGAGATTCCTTGATGGTAGCACATTGGAGAGGTCCACCGAAATAAAGTATGGTTTTTGTAGAAGTAATGGGTTGATCGTTTGATGAAGAGGTTGTGAGAGGTGGGTTTAGAAGCATGGTAATTTGTTCAGGTGTTCTGACCAAAATGGCATATAGTTCGATTGTATCTATAGAAAATTGAGACTTTCAAGCAAGCATCTGCGCTACATGAACATCAGTTAATATAGGAATGATATCATATGTTAGTAAATTCTCACTGTTCAGATTTGGTTTACGATAATACAACTTTCTGAATGTTGTCTCATGAGAAAGAGCTACAGTAGTACATATTTTTGTTTTCAGCTCCATGAAGGTACACTAGTATGGGATTCGAAATAAATTAGGCAATGGACCATGGAAGCTTACACTTTGTTCGTTGTGTACAATTTCACTATTTGCAAAGACAACGACTAGGTAAGAATTTGTGAAATCTTGACTATTGGTGATGTCAAACTCCTCCATCTGAAAATTTTTTAGAGAATGTGAATGATAATGAGAATTTGTATATTTCGTAGTTGTAGTGCATTTGTTGAAAGATGTAATGTATGCTATTTATAGACAAATGATAAGAAAGGGGAATAGAAAATATGGACAGTGGAGATTTAGGTTATGTAATTGAACAATTGAGATTCATTGTTCGTTTCCCTAAGCATTATTAATGTGTCACAGTCCTTATCAGAGTGATGATAAAAGTGGTCAAAAAGGATAACTTGAATAAAGACTAAGCAGTATTGATGTGTTACAGTTTGTATTAGAGTGATGATAAAAGTGGTGAAAAAGCTATGTTGGTGATTGTGACTAAACAATATTGATGTGTCACAGTCTTTATTAAGGTGATGAGAAAATTTGTCAAAAAGTTTTGTGGGTGATTGTGACTAAACAGTATTGATGTGTCACAGTTTATATTAGAGTGATAAAGAGTAAGCATTATTCATGTTGATTAGATTAGTTTAAGGTTTAGAGTTGACATAAAAGATGTTAAATAAAACTTCATTAATAACATTGTTTTAAACATCATAGATGAAACAAAATAATTTCTAAACAACATAAATTAATTACGTGAAATAGAAGCACGAGTAATGTTGGGACATGTTTTCTTGATATGACTAGGGTATGACAATAGGAACAATTTTTTACACGACCATGTAGTTCTATAATGTCCATATTTGTTCTTATTCGGCTTGACTTAGGTCGACCCTTTGAAGTTCTTTTGAATGCTGGGTTTGGGCACAAAGTTGGGCCTATATAAGTTGGCCAATAGTCTTCATGTCTGAGTTCTCCAAATTGTTGTTTGTACACCTTAGAAACTTGTTGTAATGTATACACTAGAACAATGTACATGTTAAAGTTATGGTGTGCATGTTTGCATGCTGCAAGTACATGGGAACATGGCATATGAACTTTTTGAAACTTCCCACAATCACACCACAACTCATCTAATCTAACTGTAAATTTCCCTGCTGGTCGAACTTCTCGATGATGTTTAGTCTCCTCCACTACAAATCTTATGCTTGATCTATCAAAATTGATAACTCTGTAGGTGTTTGCCTTTAAGTGTACATCTTGCAATGTTTTTTAAGCAATTTCGGTGTATATATGACCAGCTGTGATCATGGCATCTACCTCCTTACCTCTTTCTGTAAAGAATTTGTTGCAACGGGTGTATGTTGCCATCACCATGGAGCATATTTGGAGGTTTCTTGTTTTCTTTAGGACTGAATTAATTGATTCTATTAAGTTTGTTGTCATGTGTCCCCACCTTCTTTCGTTGTCCCATACAAGTGTCCATTTGTCTCTTGGAATCTCATCCAACCATTGTGTTGCTTCCAAGTTATTATCTCTTACTATGTTGTAATAGTAAAAAATCTAGGCTCAGTCATGCCATATGTTACAAAAAATTTTAAAGTGTAATTAATATAAGTAGCTAACAAAATATAAAAATTATTAATAAGAAAATGAAGCATTAATGATATTAAAAACTTCAGAAAAATAAAGAATTACCCATATTGACCACATCCTTCTTGAGAGTAGTTGTTTTGAAACGTCGCATAAAATTTTATGCAATATGCCTAATGCAATACACATACATAGAATTGTTTTCTGTCCAACCACTTCCATGTCTGCAGTATGCACTTCTTATAGACTCGTGACGGTCTGAAATAAGACACAACCCCTTTTGTGGTGTTACGTACCTCTATAGGTTTCTTAAAAAGAAGAATCATGCATCACTAGTTTCATCTTCTACAATAGCAAAGACAATTGGAATTATGTTGTTGCGTTCGTCTTGTGCAACTGCCACCAATAAGGTCCCTTTATACTTTCCATATAAAAATATTCCATCAACTTGAGCAATAGGTTTGCAGTGACGAAAACCATCAATACATGGTTTGAATGACCAAAATAGCCTCTTAAAGAAAACATAATTATTGTCCACCACCTCACCTTGGAACGCAGGTTGTGTACTCATCTTCCAAATGAAGCCCGGAACATACAATTCCATTGCTTGCAATAGAGTAGGTAACTTATGATATGAATCCTCCCAGTTGCCATAAATGTTTTCGATTGCAATTTGTTTGACTAACCATCCCTTTCGATAGCTGATAGTATAACCCACAATTGACTTCATGTGTCCTATGATGGTGGGGATAGGTGTTGAAGGATCAGTCTCAACAATGTCACGGATTGTTTGGAAAATCATTCGTGATCCCAACTTGTTATGATCTTGTGAAATGAGAGGTGCAAGACATGTGTGTTGCCCTTCCAACTCCATTATTTTCCAATATTGGTCTTTGGTGCGCAATAATGCTCGACATCTCCATTCACAATCGCTATGAACACATTTCACGACAAACCTAATCGGGCTTTATAGTTGAACCTTGTAAGTAGAATGGTTTACTATATGAAATCGGTTGATAGCATCTTGCACTTGTTCATTGTGGCGAAACGCTGACCAACGAATAGTGTTTCGGATGGATAAACTACTACTTCCCAATCTAGGACATGGCCAAACTCTAAATCATCTATTTGTATATGAGTTGAGAAGTTGAGAAAATGTTGTGGTGGGTTCTATGATATGTTTAGTTGTGATGGAGGAATATTTGAAGGTGGATGCACTTGTACATCTTCTTCATCATCTAGAATTTGGCTAAGGATTTCGTCTTCATCTTCACTAAAAGGATAAAAAACTTCTGTTGGAAGACCTACAATAGCATTTTCTTCTATGGGTGGTTGTTGGCTTTGTTGAGATTCTAATTCATTCTGGCTTATCAAAGAATAACTTAAAAGTTGGGTGAACGATTGAGTGTCATTTTCCCAATTGAAATTATCTGTTGTTATATGTGAGTTTATCACGTCATGGATAGGGTAATGTGAGGGTAAAAGTTGTGGTTGTGAGGCTTGGATAAATGACGAAGTACATGCTTCGAATGTAACATATAGTTCAATACCTGATTGAAGCACATTTGAATCATGTATGTTGAAGATTGCTTCAATGTCTTCATCATTCTTCAACTCCACAGCTGTGTAATTGTTAACTCAAGGCTCAAGTCTTATTGGGTACCGAAAATGTATAGTTGTCACCCTTTCATTTGTATCTTTCTCACATATTTTATGGATGATTTTCTTCATCGTTTATAGAGATAGACATCTTCTTAAAGACACCAATTTGGCTGATGTTGAGTTGAAAGTGACTCCTTCAATAGGGCAGTTGTTCATGGCACCATCATAGTAAATAATGACATATATAGAACCCATTTCTCTAAAAATAATAAAGGTAGAAAGATTTTTGTAGAGTGAAAACAACAAACAACCAAAGAAGGAGAATGTAAGTGATAATGGTAACATGTAAAATGAACAAAATTATACCTTCTATTTATAATGGTAAGTAAGGAAGCAACAATGATGTCTTCTGAGGAGCACGTAAATCGAGTGAATGTGACTTGTTAGGCACACTTCACCACTACCATGCTTTCTCTTCTCCCAACCAAGAAAGATACCTTTTGAGGAACACATAAATTGAGTGAGTGTGACTTGTCAAGCACACTTCACCACTACCATACTTTCTCCTCTCCCAACAAAAAAAGATGTCTTCTAAGGAGCACATGAATCGAATGAGTGTGACTTGATAGACACACTTCACCACTACCATACTTTCTCTTCTCCCAACCAAAAATGATGTCTTCTGAGGAACACGTAAATCGAGTGAGTGTGACTTGTGAGGCACACTTCACCACTACCATACTTTCTCTTCTCTTAACCAAAAAAGATGCCTTCTGAGGAGCACATAAATCGAGTGAGTGTGACTTGTCAGGCACATTTCACCACTACCATACCTTCTCTTCTCCCAACCAAAAAAGATGCCTTCTGAGGAGCACGTAAATCGAGTGAGTATGACTTGTCAGGCACACTTCACCACCACCATACTTTCTCTTCTCACAACAAAAAAAGATGCCTTCTGAGGAGCATGTAAATCGAGTGAGTGTGACTTGTCAGGCATACTTCACCACTAGCGTACTTTCTCTTCTCCCAACCAATGTTAAGGTTTCTTCTAAGTATAGATGGTATGACTTTGTTTAATTTACATCTTACCATTCTCACTTGCATCCAAGTGTGTATTTATTTACTATTTAACTTTCAAATATCATCTATCACATACTTGAAATATCAATCAACCAAAATGTTATTATCAAAGCAAAATGAACACAGATCTAACTTCATTGGTAGGACGGTAAGTTTAACATATCATCGTTATTTATTTATACTTTATTTGTATATGAACAAATATTATACCTAATTTGTTAATAATTGTAGAAGACTAAAAATATTATATCATCATATTGTCACTCAATGCCAGAACCTCACCCCCTAATTGTTCCATTACTAGAATAAGTAGGTTTTGCTCTAGTAGCAAAGTTAAGACATCTAAAGGTTGATCATGCTTTGGTAACAGCTCTGGTAGAAAGGTGGAGACCTGAAACTCACACATTCCATTTTCCAATAGGAGAATGCACCATAACGCTAGAGGATGTTACACTTCAACTCGGGTTAAGAGTTGATGGATTACCAGTCATTGGCCCAACAATGTTAGATTGGGAGGAAATGTGTGAAACATATTTGGGCATTGTGCCAGTCAAAGGAGAGTCACTAATTGGCTCTATGATCAAGCTAAAGTGGCTTAGGGAAAATATTTTACAACTCCCAGAAGAACCATCAAAAGAACAACTTCATGCCCATTGTAGAGCATATGTATTAGGATTAATTTGAGATATTTTTATGCCTGACAAAATAGGAAATAAGGTCCATCTTATGTATTTAACTTTATTAACTAATCTTAAAAGTTCTAGGCGTTATAGTTGGGGATCTGCTTGTTTAGCTGTGTTGTACAGGGAAATGTGTAGAGCAACAGATGTAAAGGCCAAAATAATGGGTGGTTGTGCATCACTTGTACAATCTTGGGCATGACATCGCATGCCATATATTGCTCCAATTTCTAGACTTCCACCAACATACCCATTGTCTACAAATGGAGTGGAAGTAGAGTGTTAAACTTTAAAAATGTACCTCATAATGATGTTGTGGGGTATAGAAATATGTTTGATCACATTCAAACTAATTAGGTAAATCTTCTTTTAAAATTATTAATTCATTTTTTTTTTAATTTTGGTTTGTTTTAATAACAAATTATTTTTTGGTGGAAGTTTTTATGGACCCATATAAGGACTTGCAAAGATCAATCCCAGTTCAAACATTTAGGGATGCCTAATTGTGGACTACATGTACAACCATCATTTGTTTTGCAATTGTTGAATGGCACCAATCTGATAAAGTGAAGTTACAATTTGGTTTATTCCAAGAAATCCCTTCTCCACCAAATAATTTGGAAAACCTACACAACATTGATATGAGGGGAAGACATGACGAAAATTGGATAACAAAACATGCTCACTGGATTGATATTTGGAATAATAGACGTCAATTGACATTAGTGGATCATTCAATGCAAGACACATTATTTCACACAATATAATACATGCAATGGTACAATGCCAATTCCATCATTTTTCTATCTGTACCACAATTGCTCAAAGATTCAAGAGTCCACTAACAACCACAAGCTGGAGCCACTTTTGAAACTGATGCAACTTCCATATCATTGTATGAGGAGTCTCAACAACCTGTTTCCTTATCTCAACAATTTGTGACGCCAGAACCAAACACAATTTATAGAAGACAATCTTTTGCAACAACCTCAGAGGATATCTTCTCAAACTTATTTGGAGTAGATTTTTCAACTCCAGCTTCAGCTCAAGCTTACATTAATTCTCTTTACCAACCAAATTATGTTAACCAACCAGATAGTTCCTCAACTACATTCTAAAATCTGGAGGTTCATGAAGAAGAAAACCCTCCACAAATTTCTCCTCAAATTCAAGAACAACAACCACAACGACGAAATTCAAAACGTAATAGACGTTATCCTCGTTGTGGAGCTGGACACCACTTTGGAAATTAAAATTTTCTTAATATTATTATCAATAATTTTGTTTTCCAATTTTTATTATTAATGATTATGTTATTTTTAATATTATACATTAAATTCTGTTAAATTTTATTATTTTTTAATTTTAAGTTTATTTTATATTAATAATAATAATTTTATATTAAGTCATTTTATTTATGACAAAAGTTTTATTGAGTAATATTTTATTTAAATAATATTATTTTTGAAAAAAAAAAATCCTTTCATGCAATTTGTAATTTTAATTTAATCATTATTTTTTTATTTTAATTAATATTATAATTTAACACAAATTAATTATATGAGTTATTTTTTTATTCAAATTTATTATTTAATATTAATAATAATTATTTAAAAAAATTATATTTAAAATTACTTTAATATAATATTTATAATTTATCAAGTAAAAATTATTATATATATTTTTTAAATATAATTTTTAAATATTATATTTAATTTTTATATTTAATATTTACTTGTATTATTTATTTTTTATTAATAATACTTTTTAAAATTTTATATATATAAAATATAATACAAAAATTATTATTTAATATTATTAATAATTATTTTAAATATATTTTGATATTTTAATATATATTTAAATAATATATTAATTTTATTATTTTAATATTTTTTAAAATTTTTAATTATATGTTTTAATAATTTTTTTCTATTTAGAAAAGAAAATAAAATATATAAAAGTTAGAATTTGGTTTACTCGAATTCTAACATTTACAATAAAAAGGTTTAGATTGAGAAATAAAACCTAACGTGGTTTTATTTCGTATATATTAATTAAAATAATATTTTTTCTGTAAAAATCTATCTTTTAAAGAGGTTTTTTTTTTAATCTAGTGGAGATTGTTTAAGTGTTTTAAGGTTTCTTTGTGTGCACCTATCTTTTATTGTTTTGATTTTTCTGTTTTTATTGTTTATTTATTTTATTGGAGTGCCCGACCTCCACTCTTCCTCCATTGTCCCCTCCTCTTCCTCCCTAAACCCTACTTTCTCTTTTTCCTAAACCTTATCCGTTACCATGTCCAGCTCTGCAGCTTCTCTTGCAGTCCACACTCTTACTCTCTAAACCCGCCACCCTCTTTTTTCTCCCCAATGCCTCTCCTCCTTTTTCTCCCTCACCCCCAACACCAAACCCATTTCCATTTTTCCTGAAACCCACCTTCTCCCTCTCCTCGCGCTTCCTTCCTCGTGTTGCCGTCTCCTCCGAGTTCGACCAGGAAGAGGACGGCTTCAGCGATGGCAACAGAGACCACACTTTCTCCCCCGATCAACAATGGCATTTGTAGCCACCACCACCCCTCTGAATCGAATCTCGTTTCCCAAACAAAAACATAATCAAAAGATCTTAGAAAGAGAAGTGGTCTGTTTGTCCTCCATCCCCATGGCTCGACTTCCCATTGGCGACGGCGGGAGATGTTTGGTCGTGTAAGGTGACTCTCGTAAACCTTAGCGTCGCCGATGAACCAGTTCACTCAACATCTCCGTGTCCCTTGAGTGAAACATGAGAAATGTTGCCTAAAGAAACCCTAGAAAAAGGAAAAGGGGACTAAGTTGTAAAATAAGAAGTTTTCATCGGAACCTCCTCCAAATAATAAAATATTCTTTTATTATCACACGAGATATTATATTATAAAATAAACATTAATTTTGTAACAATGTTTTTAATTTTGGAGCAATATTTGACCACCTAAACCCTAAATCCTGAATAGTTTAAGACAAAGTGTTCAAAGTTCAATCAATCTAAATTTTTCTTTAAAAAAAAACACTAAAATCCGAAATATAAAAAATTGATAAATATATTTTTTAATTTTTTTAATTAATGTTTTTGTTTGAATTTTAAATTAAAAATCATGATTCAAATCAACTTACTCATAAAAAAAACATACATGTATGTTTTTTAGGGATTGTATCTTATATTTATTTGAAATATATTTATATTTATCAATACATAATAATTATTTTTATAAAAATTTATCGTTATAAAATTATATAACTTATTTATGAATTTGAAAAAAAAATTAAAATTATAAATATAACAATCATATACAAAATTCATAATATATGTTTTTATTTGACAAATTTTATTATAAAATATTAATAACTTTTTTAAAAAGTATTTAATAATTTTATAAACCATAAAAATATCTAAAATTAAATAATAAAAATATTTATTTTATTTAACTTTTATATTATATTAAAATCGAATCATACTTTATTTTTTTATTAATTAGATAATTATAGATTATCAAATCTTATCTGGCAATGGTCTCTCCACTGACAAGAAATTCGCGAGACGAAATCGGAGTCCGAATGCGATACCGATCGCCGATTACCGGAGGAGGAAGGAAATTAACGCGGAAAACGAAGGGACACGTGGCGGCACGGCGAAAGTTGAGAGTGTTGTTGGGAAAGAGAAGAAATTGTGAACGCCATTTGGTTTTCGATAACGGTTGCGAGGGATTCCGGGATCCTGAGAAACAGTGATGTGTTATTTTGGTTTGTTGCTTCAGAAAAACAACTTCAAGAAGAGAGAAGGAGAAGGGCAAAAGAAATAATAATTTATCAGATGATATATTTTCTAAACACACTTTTTTTTAATATATTGAATTATTTTGACTCTTTTCATATTTCTTTAAAAATTACATTTAATAATTTTTTTTTCTTTTCTAAGTATCTAAAAAAATTATTTCATTATAAAATTTAATTATGTTAAAAAGATATATTATAATATTTTACTCATTCAAATTAACGATATTATACATATATTTCTCATATTATTTTTTATCCAATAAATAATTTTTAATGAAAATGAAAAAAATATACTTTTAAAAAATAAATATACAAACTTGAATTTCTATCCATTTCTTTAAAAAGAATACATTATGTAATTCAATAGTTACATCTTACACACCTTAGTGATACATAACTAACAATATCATACATAATTTATAATATCATATGAAAAAAAGGAAGATGTATTGTACATAGGAGATGGATATTCTCTTTGTATAAAAGGATGGTCAAAAAGCATTGTAGCACTCCATCTCAGGTTATGATCAATCAAACACTTGTTTAAGAAATTTCTGCAATCCCAATTAATTTCATTAGGTATCTCTGGTGGTTCATGAAGGAATGCAAGCTTCCGTGTTAAATCTTGTTTGCTACGGACGTTACTCCAAGCAGGAAATCCAGTGATCATCTCAATGACAATGCATCCAAGAGACCATATATCTAAGGATGTTTCTATAAGACCCACCATTGATTCTGGAGACATGTAGAATGGTGTTCCTCTAAACTTGATTTTACCCCATTCACCATCTATCTCTCCTCTAATCCTGGATAATCCAAAATCGGCAATCTTTAATTGATACATTGCATCATCATCGGATGAAGGAAAAAGAAGAATGTTGTCTGGTTTAAGATCACAATGTACAACTCCTTTCTCATGAATACAAGAAAGTCCCTTGAGAAGCATGTGAGTATAGATTATCACATCCTTTTCCGGCAATGGTCCCTTCTTTATCAAATCACCTAGAGAACCATGAGGAGCAAACTCCATAAAAATATTATAAGTAAGACAACCTCTCTCAAAAGTGTATTGGTAGAAATAACATTGAAGGATTTCTTTACAACCTTTGAATAAGTCCAATATCATTTTCTCCTTTTGTAGTGAAGCAATGGAGAAAGAAGAAGGACTTGAATTTTTCACTGCTACAACATTTGAACTATATTCTTTGGAAAGAATTATAGTAGCTAGATAAACTGTACCATATGAACCTTGGCCTAGAACTCTTAACTTTTTCCACTCTACCATCTTTTATGATTTCAATACAAATGAATACATGTATTCCAAACCGAAATCCTTCTATATATATATAAGACGCGTAACTTTTTTATTTTCAAATAAGATTTTTCATTGATATAAAAAGATATTCTTGATAAAAAAAATATGATTAAAGAAAATATATATACATAATAAAGATTAAAGATATATTTAATTAACTATATTTTTTCTTGATTAATTACTAGATAGATTTATATAATCCATCATATATTTTTCTGATTTATGATGAAATAGATATATTTAATATGATTTATATTTTCCTCAATTATAATTAGATAGATTTATATAATCAATTATATATTTTCTTGATTTATGATTAGATAAATATATTTAATATGGTTTATATTTTTCTCGATTAGATAGATTTATATAATTAATTATATATTTTCTTGATTAGATAGATATATTTAATTAAATTTATATTTTTTTATTTATAAATTTATATAATCAATTATATATTTTCTTAATTTATGATTAGATAGATATATTTAATCAAGTTTATATTATCTTAATTTATTATTAGATAATCAATTAATATTTTCTTTATTTATGATTAAATACATTTATTTAACCAATTATATATTTTCTTAATTAATGATTAGATATATTTATATAATTAATTATATATTTTTTAGTTATGATTAGATAAATTTATATAATTAATTATATATTTTTTATTTATTTATAATTAGATAGATATAATCAATCAAAATTATATTTTCTTGATTTATATAACAAATAATTAATTTTGAAAGAGGTTATTCTACATGTAAAGCACCTCCATATATTAATATGATAACATTGAATTCAAACACGATTGAGTATTCACAGGGAGATTGAAGAGGTTGCTTCAAACTAGCATGGGACTTAGGTAATTGTTGGGATGTAGTGAACTTGATTATCTTGCAACATAGTGAAATCAAAGCATCATTAAAGAAGAACAAACAAAACATTCACATGGTCTTGGTAGGTCATAGTTTTAACATAACCTGTATAAGAGATTGCGAGATTTTTATTTCAAAGTCTGGCATGTTGCTGCATATGAGAATGAAGAGTAAAGCTTGTTGGTATTGATAATGGTCGATGCAGTTGCATTATTAGGTTAGGGTGATGCATGGTCTTGTTTGTGTAAGTGAACTAGCTAGATATGCTGCATTCAATTCATGTTTATTGGGCAACACTTAGCTTTGCTCATATTCCATGTAATGAGAGATATGGTGAGATCCTATCAGCAAGAATTTGATGCTATAACCATTCAGGTTAAAGAGGTTGACGCTGTTGGTTTATCAATGTTAAATGGCAAATTTTAATAAAATATAATTTTTTGTTAATGACTTAACTATTAAATTATTTCTAAAAAAGTATTAATAATCTTTTTAAAGAGAAAATTATTGTTTTTAATTTTTGTGTAGGAACGAATAGTTATAAAAAGAAAATATTTAGTAACAAACTATGTTTTTCTATTTCTCTTTCAAGTTTTAAGTTTAAAGGAAAAATTTAACTTAATTTTATCAATATAAAGAATAAAAAAGAATAAAAATAAGTATATCGAGTAATGATGATGATTCAAAAATTGAAAAAATTAAAAAAATATAATTTTACGACTATTTTTTTTGTTATCATCCATGTGTTAATTTTTTATGTTGAAATTGAATATAATTTATTAAACTCTTTTATATTGCTCTTTCTTTATTTTTATATCATATCTTGTTTAATGTTAATTATTTAATTTTATTTTTAATGTTTAGGTGAATTGATCACTTATCCTTTAATTTATAATTTAGAATTTTATTAAAAAATATAACTTAAATTTGATTTGATATATATTTGTTAAAATAATTATGAATTTAATGTAAAAGAGATATTAATTATAATCATAATTATTTTTAAAAAATTTATAAAATATTATTTAGAGAAATAATAAGAAACTCAATAATATTAATAAATTAATATATATATATATTTAAAGAAAGATGATAAATAAAATTTAAATTCAATATATTTATCATTATTATTTAAATTTTATTTTGATTAAAAATTGTGATAAAGATAAAAATTAAAAATGAAAAAATTTATCACAATGGAATAGTTATAACTAGACCACTTCAGTAAATGGTCGGGTCCTATTTATCAGTCATATAAATTCTATCATTTCTCTGTCTCTTCTAGTTACATCCTTTCGACAAGAAGTTGATACCTCTTGCTTTCATTACAAAACAAGAACCCTATCAAGACAAAGCTTTCTCAAATGAACATCAAGAACTCTAATATGAGCCCAAGGTAGATCATCATATTCCTTTTTTATGAACGCAGAGATTGTCTCCTCAGTCGATCCATTTTCCTCATTTAACTCCTTGATCGCCCTTTTTATCATCTACAACACCACTAAAAGAAATATTTCAAAAAATTCTTTTTTTATTTTAGAGTTTATGATTTAAGACATATCAATTTACTTAACATAAAGAAAAAGTTAAAAAAAAAAATGAACATACATACTGATAGAAGAGAGAAATTGAAGATACCATTGCATAAGGCGGATGAGTAGGGGTTTGAAATGATTTGAAAAGATGTTGAAGACGGTCTTGAATGAAGGAGGCATGGCCGGAGTCCATGGAAATGGAAGGGTTGAGTGCAGTAAGTCTGAACATTACAGAGTTCTTGAACTTCTCTGTTATCAATGCATGTCTGAAAGCTTCTTCTGCCATCTTACAAGTTTGTGTCCAAAGTTCTACAACTTTCTCATTTATAAGAACTCAATATCACAAGGAAGGTATAGTTGTAAATTTCAAATAATGCCAGAAACGATTAAATAAAAGCATAGTATTTAATGTTATCAATAAATATTTTGTTACTGTAATAAATATTTTTTCTAGATATTCATTAATATCTTTTTGGAATATTATTTAATGTTATTTACTGTTTTTTTCAGTTATATTTTTTTAAAATATTTTAATCTTTATTAAATTATGATTTTGAAAGTTCAAAATAACATTAATTTTTATTTTATCAATTACTTAAAAATAAAAAATATTTTAAATATTTTATCAAAATTATAAAAAAATTTATTATTTTTCTTAAAAACTTTAAACATATTCAGAATATTTCTAACGAAAATAACTTATATGAATTATTTCATATGTTAAAAAATAAAAAATCGCGATTGACATATATTACATTCTTAAATATCTTCAAATAATTTTGTTCTAATAAAAAAATCTAAAAAACTTTAAATAATTCACAGTAAAAAATATATTTTATAATATTTATACATTTTTTTCATTTTTAAAAAATGATTTCAATTTAAAAAATATATGTATTAGAGATACTTTTATATCAAGAAAATGTTATCACTTTTTTTTTTTTAAAATAACATTCAATTCTTATTTCTTTCGTCTATGTTTATAATATTCTTTTTATCTAATTCAATAAATTATATTATTATTTTCAAAATAGTTAATAAAAATTCCTTTCATTTTTTATTATAAATGTTTTTACTAGAAATGTTTTAGATAAAATTATATTTAACAAAAATTAACTAATTTAACTTTTATTATTTAAAATCGGATTCATAAAAAATAATATAAATAAAATTGATAAAAACCTGAAAATTAATTAAAATTAATTTTTTTTAAAATTTTTTAATATATTTTTTTCAAAATCATATCATAAATTTTAAATAAAAAATCAAATCATTTATTATATTTAAATATAAAATTATATTTCTAAAATTAAATAATAACTTCTATATATATATATATCAAGTTTTTTTTATTATATTATGTATAATAATATATATAAAAATTATTTTTAAATTATTTTTTTATTATTATATTTTTTTATATTTTTTTAAAATTAATTTAACTTTTATTTAAAATATATTTTATTATTATTTTCTTTTTTATAATTTTTTATTAGTTTTTTTTTAACTTTTTCTTTCGTCAAATTTTTTACATTAATCAATTTTTTTTATTTAAATTTTGTAAAAATATTTCCATTGTGTACAACAAAAGAAATAAAAAAATTTTATTAAAAGAAATAATAAAATAAAAAATACAAAAGTGTATATTTTTTCTAATATTTATAATATATTTATATTTATCAAACATAATAATTTTTTTTTATAATTTTTAAATATACGATTATATAATTTATTTATAAATATAAAAATTTTTAATTTTTATTTTTATATTTATTATTTTATTTATAATTTTAATTATTTTTATATTTATAAATAAATTATATAATCGTATATTTAAAAATTATAAAAAAATATTTTATAATTATTTTAACAAATATTTAAAAATAATATAATAATAAAAACAGTATAACTGTAAATATTATATTGCTTTATTTTGATTCATATTTTATTTTAAATTAAAACTAAATTATTTGATAAAAAATTGAATTCAACCCTATTATGAATACCCATAAACATTTGAAATGAGACTAATGAAAAAAGATAAATAATATTATAAAAGCACAATATAATAAATAGAATAACGATGTAATTAATTTTAACCATAAATGTATTTATTTTTAATTAAATATCATTTATTTAAAAATTAATACTCTTTTGTCTTTATTATAAGGTTGGTTTTTAAATAAACTTATTATTAATTAATTTAATTAATAAGAGTAAATATAAAAATCTAATAAAAAATTGAAATTAATAAAATTAGATGAATTAATCACTTTACTTATGGATACCATTAATAAACACTCCGATTCACATGCAGAATAACAATGTTCCCAAACTTGATAAACTTGGAAAACTACGATGGGGTTTTTGGTTTTGTAAGGTCTGAGCTTGTAACGTATTTTAAAAAAAAATTTATTTATATATTTATTTTATTTATATATTAATTTTAATTAAAATTTGATTTTAATTACTTCTCATAATTTTAAGAACAGAAAATTTGTTGTAGAAAAAATTAAATATGAATTTCTTTATTTATTTTAAAGAGATAAAGATATTAAGATAAAGATATTAAGTATGATTTTACCCATAAAAATGTTATGTCGAATATCTCGTTTTATTAAAAAATTTAAATTAAATAAAAAAATTATAATATAATTTATTTATTTTAAATTGACTTAATTATATATTTTATATTATATTATTTTATGTTAGAAATTTATTTATATATGATTACAATTTATATTTTATTTTATTAAAGTTTATTCAAATTATATTTTATAAATATTTATTTCGTTAATAATTTTATAAAAATAAATATTTTTATTTTTTAAAAACTAACATTAGCTTTTTAATATAAATGTAAGATTTATATTTTCTATTTATATTAATAAGTTGTTTAAATGTATGTACAATTATATATGTTTTTTTATATCTAGAGTCTATTAATAAAATACTAAAAAGAGTCACTAGTAATTAAATATTATATATATATATATATAATATTTTTATATCACTTTTATATGTAAAATAATAATTGAAATATATATATATATATATATATATATTTACACACATCATCTTATATTTAACATTTAATTAAACTTTATTAAGATATAATAAATTTATTTTAATTATTTTTTCGAAACAAATTTTTATAACAATCTATAATATCAATCTATAATATCAATGTATAGTTTACACTATCTTTAATTGAAAGATTGACGAATATATAAAATTATATAATATATATATATATATATATAATTAATTATGAAAATGTTCATTTCTCTTAGAATTATTAATCATTAATACAATATTTCATAAGAAGAACTACGTAGTCCTGATTTTCTAGTCTAAAATGAAAATATGTAAGATTAAGGTTTACACACCTTATCGAGCCTAAATAAATATTATTTTAAAATATTCTTTTTTCTTAACAATAATAATTTAGAGTTAATTCTGAATTATGTTATTATATTTATTTATAGAGAAAATAAACATTTTAAAATTTATTTATTTTGCACATTTAATTAAAAGGTAACTGTCTTAGGACAGACATTGTAGGGTGCTAATACCTTCCTTACATATAATCGACTCCCGAACCCATTTTTTTGCTTTCGAAGATCATTTTTAGTTTTTCTATAGTTTCCCATAATAAACTATGGTGGCGACTCATGTGTTCTCTAAAGAAAAGAGGAGAACAAAAATAAATATTTTTCTTTCGCCAATCCCGTCATCACTCCGATTGCGACACTCGAGTAGCTAACAATTGGAGGGTATGCATTGATTATAGGAAGTTGAATCAAGCAACTAGAAAAGAGCACTTCCCACTTCTATTCATTGATCAAATGCTGAAGAGGCTAGCAAGTAAGTCCCATTACTATTTTTTTAATGGTTTTTCTAGGTATATGCAAATACACAGAGGACCTAAGGACCAACATAAAACCACTTTCACTTATCCATTTGACACTTTTGCTTATTCTAGAATGTCATTATATTATGTAGTGCACCAACCACATTTCAAAGGTGTATGATGAGTATATTCAGTGATTTAATTGAGGATTTCGTGGAAGTATATATGGAATACTTTACTTTTTTTTTTATTCTACTTATGATTCATGTTTAAATAATTTATCTAAGGTATTGCATAGGTGTGTAAAATCTAACTTAGTTCTTAATTTTGAGAAATGTCATTTTATGGTAAAAGAAGGGACAGTTTTGGGCCACTTAATTTCAAAGAAAGGCATTGAAGTAGACAAAACAAAGGTGGAAGTAATTTCTACATTGACTTATCTTGAAACAATAAGGGAGGTAAGATCTTTCCTTGGCCATGTTGGTTTTTATAGAAGGTTCATTAAAGATTTTAGTAAAATAGCTTCTCCACTTTCTAAATTACTGCAGAAGGATGAATAATTTCTGTTTAATCAAGTCTGTAAAACTGTTTTTGATGATTTAAAAATGAAATGAACCACTACTACAATTATGTAGCCTCGAATTTGGACTGAACCTTTTGAATTGATGTGTGATGCCTCTAATTTTGCTTTGGGTGCTATGTTATCTCAAAGAGTTAATAAGTTATCTCATGTAATAGCTTATGCATCTAAGACTCTTGATTCTGCACAAATAAATTACACTACCACTGAAAAAGAGCTACTGGCCATTTTGTTTATTCTAGATAAGTTCAAGTCATATCTATTAGGCCCTAAGATAATTATCTATATTGACTATGCTACAATTAAATATTTATTAAAGAAACATGATTCCAAGCCTAGGTTAATTAGATTGTTTCTTTTGTTGCAAGAGTTTGAATTGAAATTAAGTATAGAGCTGGCATGAATAACCAAGTAGTTGACCACTTAAGCAGAGTAAAATATGATGATGTAGTTGTGTTAATCAGTGAAACCTCCCCTGATGAATATTTATATCAAATAAACATTGCATCTTGGTTTGCTAATTATGTAGCCATTACAGTTTTGTCTCTTGATGTAGATAAAAATTATATTAACAAGCTAAAAGTAGATGCAAAGAACTATGTATGGGAGGATCCCTATTTGTGGAAATTCTGTAATGATCAAGTTATTAAGAGATGTATAATTTATGAAGATAGCAATGAGGATCTTGGAATGTGGATTCTACTAGCCTACAATATTTAAAGATGCACATAATTATGTCATGAGCTGTGAGTAGTGTCAAAGGGCTGGAAATGTAATAACTAAGAGGAATGAGATGCCTCAACAGCCGCTAATTTTTTGTGAGGTATTTGATGTGTGGGGTATTGATTTTATAGGTCCCTTCCCCATATCTAATGGTTTCTCTTACATTATTCTAACTATAAACTATGTATCTAGATGGGTAGAAGTCATGGCAACAAGAACAAATGACTCCAAAGTTGTATATAATTTTATCAAAACTAATATATCTTGTAGATTTGGTGTGCCAAAGGCTATAATCAATGATCAAGACAACCATTTTTGCAACAGAACATTGACTGTATTATTTTTAAAATACGGAGTCACACATAAAGTATCCACTGCTTACCATCCACAAACAAATGGCCAAGCAAAGGTATTTAATAGGAAATTTAAAAACTTGTTGTAGAAACTAGTGTAGCCAAATAGGTAGGATTGGAGCAAGTTGTTGGATGATGCATTGTGGGCTCAAAGAACAGCCTATAGAAAACCACTTGGCATGTTTCCATTTAGAGTTCTTTATGGAAAATCCTGCCATCTCACAGTAGAAATAGAACATAAGCCTTATTGGGCTATCAAGGCATATAATTTATTAATGGAGGAGGCTAGACAACAAAGAAAACTTGAGTTGTAGGAGTTGGAAGAAATCAGGCAGCAAACTTATGAAAACTCTAAAATTTATAAAGAAAAGGTGAGGAAATTCCATGATGATAACATATGCAGAAAACAGTTTGAGAAAGGTCATAAGGTACTCCTCTTTAACTATAATCTTAAACTTATTTCAGGAAAGCTAAAATCTAGATGGGAAGGTCCATATGTTGTAACTAATGTATATCCACATCGAGCTGTAGAAATTAATGATTTAAAAACTGGATCATTTCTAAATTTAATCACCAACTTAAGATATTCCATGAAAACCAACCTATATCTAATGAGTTTAATTGTTTTATTAATCTACTTGAGCCAGTTCTGTACGATTAAAATTATTTTCTCATCTTACACAGTACAATTTGAGGCATAGTAGGTATTTATTCCCTACTCTATTATGCATACATTGAGGATAATGCATTTTTCAAGTGTGGGGTATTTAGGGAGATTTTAAATTAAATTTGTAATAAATTTCCTCTTGTTTTATTTAATTTTATTAATGAAATCGAGCTTAAACAATTGTTAATCATGTTGCATAATTGAAAATTTGCATAACAGTATTTATTTCCTGCACCACTTTTCAAAATTTTTCTAAGGTGAGATGAAGAACTTGATTTATAAAACATCCATTCTAATGTTTATTTAAAATTAATTCATAATGGTGTCATGATTTCCAAAATCAGAGATGTCTCCATAATTAAAGAAGGAATTGAATCCAACTTAAGAGAAATAATTTAACCAAGTGAGACTTAGAGTCATTTTTCCTTGATTGTGTGATTCATTCTAAATGTTTAAATGTTTCAAAACTTGATTTTATTCTATTAGTAAATTATCTTGATTATATGCATCCCTTGGAAATGATTTAGGCCATCATTATTTTAGCTACTAGCCAAATAAAGCCTATCTTTGCATTATTATAACTTGTTAGCCCCTTGAGCCATATTTAACTATTTCTTGGTTACTAACCTAAACATTACAAGCTAGAGAGACCATAAAAACCAAGTTCACCCTTAATTTTGGCAAGAAGGGAGTTTTGACTTTTGTTAGAGATTGAGCAAAGCTCAAGTGTGGGGTATTCAAAATAAAAAAAAACATATTGAGAAATGATTAAGAAAGAAACCAACAAAGAAAAAGAAAGTTGGCTGACTTGAAAAAGAAATGTTCCAAGAAAAATAGTTCAAAAGAAAATCTGCATAATGCTAAATTAAAAGTACCAAAGGCCAAAAAAAAGAAAGTTCAAAGAGAATATCTATGTTCCAAAGGAATCCCACACTTGTGTAGTATTTAAGTTAATTTCCCCTTGTCAAAGTTCTAAATTAACCCCTACATTCCCTTTTTATGTATCCTACCCTGAATAAGCATTGACCACATTACAAGCTATTTAAAATGTCCTTTTGATTCTTGGGATGCATGGTAATTAAGGAGATTGAAATTATAAATTACTCAAGTCTATGGTAACATTTTACATTCTGGAATGCTTGAGAAAAAACAGTACCCTGAAACACAAGAGAAAAATGAGTGAAAACACTTATCCAGTGAGGAATTTTCAATTGAGTTGGAAACATCCATGCTTAAGTTATGGGAGATTTCTTCTGAGTAAAAGAGAGAATAACATTTTGAAGTGTGTTAAATTAAGTAACATAAAGAAAGGATGATGTTTTTGCAAGCTCAATTCAAGGGTGTTGGAATTGATCTATAGAACTACATAAGTTATCTTTGCCCAGAAGTGCAAATGTTTAAGTGTGGGGTATTTGATATAACTTGATTTTTACTTGAAAATAAATACTAAAACAAGTTCATACATGCTTATAATGTCCTAAAATAAATTAATTAGGCAAGAAATACATTTTTAGGAATTTGTAGGCAAAGTTTAGAAAATGTACTAAATACTATATTTATACAATATATTTTTTTGATGTACAACTTGACATAAGTTCACTGTTTTATTTTTATCTTTGTGCACAGTTGTTCAAATAAGATGATTCTTTATGAATTGTAATCTTAATTCATCAAGCTTTCAAAGGGAATTCGAATCACTCAATTTGGATGAGAAATGGATTTTTGGCATGTGATCAAACTGAGCCTACAGTAATTATAGTTCAAAAGTAAGTTCTCTCAAGTTATGGGCTGGATTAATTTGCACAGGGCTAATCCATTAAGTTTATGACTTCTCTAGTATAAGTAGGACATTAAGAATTTTAATTAAGTAGATTTGGCAGAGAATACATTTCATTTAGAGCGTTTTAACTTCTAGCACATGATAGTATCAAAAGTAGTTATTTCGGTTAGTTAATTTGTAGTGTTCTTGTTTCTTTCTTGCAATGAAGTTTGTCATTTCTAATTCTTGCATGTTCTTCTGCCTCTTCTCACTTTTCTTCTACTTTTTTTTAGTTTAATTCATGCTTTAATCTTTTTTTTTTTTAATTCAAAATCACCATTGAATTCATCACTAGTTTACAACACATGCAATCATTGCTTTTCTTGATCAAGGGTGAAAGCAAGATTGTTGTAACATCTTATATTTCTTTAGAATATATATATATATATATATAACTAAATTATTTGACTTAAATAATATATTTAATTAGGTTTATAAAATAAAATAAAATAGTTTATATAATAAAATAAAGTTAGGTGAAAATATATTATGAGGTTATTAATATTCTAAAAAAATAATGTGAGACTGTTAATATCTTTAAAGATATTATTAGTTGGATTTAATCTTTAGAAGAGACGACAGTGAGAAGTTGGGAGCATAACATCTCAAGGCGTCGCATAGCGTAGCATTTGAAGGTGTCGTGTAGTGTAACATCTCAAGGCGTTGCAAAGCGTAGCATCTCAAGGCGTCGTGACACCTAGCATCTAAGATGTCGCGTATCTTCATTCAAGGTAAGAGAGGGAGTGGAGAATGTCTCATATATGGGTACTTATGGAAATTTTTTGGTAGAGAGGCAACCCCTAAGCCTCAATAGGAGTTTGTTTGTTTTGAGGCAACCATAAGCCCTTAATATAGTTTTGGATGAATTATGGTTCATGGTGTTTTTAGTGTATTTATAAAATTTATATCATATTTATGGAAATTATGTTCATTAAGGTTTGGGTTTGAATTTATCATAAAGATATGTGAGAATATATTAGATTGACTTAGAGATATTTCACTTTGAGGTTACAACTCTATTTTGAAAGGTTTTTGTTATGAATTTGGGAAAGAGATCTTCATCAAAGTTGTAACCCTAGATGTTAGCTATCCAATGACGCTTATTTCGTTCATAAATAGTTGGTATAACAAAAGATATGATTTTTTTAGTGATTAAAGGTTATACTGTCAGGATTAGAATGAAATTTTTCGTTTTTTTAATTTGAGCATAGTAAATGATTAAATCATATTTTGATGTCAGAATGAAAGTCATAGATAATTTTGTTAGCTTTAAAAAAATAAAAATCAAATTAATAGGATAAGTATAAGATTAAATGTCGATTTTACAATGAAGAAGAGTCATAGAAGAATAGAAAAAATAAGAAAGATATCTTTAATATAAGTGATGATCTTGTATGTATATATAAGTGAAGATGTATCTTTAATATATGTAATGATAAAATATTATGGGAATGAGATATTTTGAAAATTTGGGTTGAGTTTGAGATGCTCATGATACAAGTTCTTAAGTTGTTTGCGAGTTATTTGTATGAGAAGTCTAACCTTTGACTTAACAGTGTGAAATTCCAAGTTATACTTGGTCATTTGAGAAGTCTAAGTAGAGTCTTAGTCGTGTGAAATTCCAAGTTATACTTGGTCATTTGAAAAGTTTAAGTAGAGGCTTAGCAATGTGAAATTCCAAGTTATGCTTGGTCATTCGAGATATGCGATGAGTTATGCATTTATGTGTGATGCATTAGTGTGTACATATTTCATTCATTCATATTTTCTTGGGGGTAGATGTGATCTATGAAGTAGGATCTTTATGGTCTTCTACCTTGACCTTGGGGATTTTAAAGTAAGGAACCTCTCATTTGAGAGTTGAAATGAGGAGTCACAACGATCAACTATACTATTTCGACCTGTTCCTATTAGACTCGTTCTAGTGAGAGTGGATTGTGAGGGTCTTTTGATTTGGTTCATGTACTCCTGAACTATTCATATGTGTGTTTTGTGCGATGGTACCACATGCATTTAGTGATAAGGGCATAAGAGCATTAATGTATTTGAGTTAATGGAATGAGCTTGTGATTGAGTGCATATAAGTGAGTGTGATGTGTGTGCGTGTTTAGTTCTGCCATTTTCTTATATGTACCTATAACATATGTGAGATATATTCCTCACTCTTTTGCTTGTGTGGTTTTTGTTTTTGGGGCTGAACATTCTTATAGGCGAACATATCTTTGAAGAGGACAAAGTGGAGTTGGCTAATGAAGCATAATTTTCTATGTCTTGATTTTGGGGGATACTCTAATTAGGTGTGGCGTCGGGGCATAAAGAGATTATTTATTTTAAAGAAGTTGATTTGAAGTTTTATCGTTAAGAACTTATAAAGGCTATTTCAATGCCTAATAATATTATTTAATTTTCCACATCTGAAAAGAGTTATTATTGTTACTGGATAAATAGTGTGGTAGTGTGAGGGTGCATGTCTAGGAAAGTTCTAGCTAAGAAAGACTTGATTTTAAGAGTGTCCTTTAGAGACTCACCTCTCTTTCCTAGGAACTTACCTGGTGTATGGTACATGGTCTACCGTCGTCGTTCTAGTAGGCAATATTATTCATAGTAAGATATTTCCTTACTTTTGTAAGTTTTTATTTATGAAATGAATATATGTGAATTCTTTTACTTTTTATTTTCTGCATTATTAATCAAAAAAATTTTGGGGTAGAAGGGTGTTACATTTAGTGGTATTAGAGCCAAGTTGGTCTATTTGACCAGTGTGTTATGTGTACTTACCATGTTGTTGTGTGTACTATGATTGTTTGATAAGTGTTTTGTGGTTTGATAATTGTTTTGTGATCTTTGTGTGCTTGTTATAATTTTTTATATATTAGAAATTATGTGTCTTTAGTTATTTCTTAGTTACTATAAATTGTTGTTGAAGTCAATTGACTTGATCTAAGGTATGCATCACCTTAATGGAACTCCTTTATTTGTCTTATATGATTCGATAGTGCAACTCATTTCTTCATATCACATAATTGTTCAAATCTTCTTCGAATTTGTTGGCATTTTCACCAACTATTGGGCCAATTTCTACTTATAATATTCATTTACGATGTCCTTTGATTTGTAGTTAACTTAATTGTTTTTATGCCTTAGTCAACTCAATATTATTTTGGTGTGGACTGGTTATCTTTCAACCATGTCTTGTTGAATTGTGCAAAATGAAGTTATTATTTATGGTAAGATTAAGTATGAGATTTTTTTTATTGTCGACCAAGTTATAGTCTCTTTAAAAGAAAATGTTCAAGTATACATAATACTAGCTTCTACGAAATCTAAGAGTTAAGGTAGTTGTCAGAAGGATATTTGTAGCATATGATTTTTCAAAATTGTTTCCTATAAATATGACTAGTTTATTATTTAAGAGTGAGATAGAATTTTCTATATATCTTGTACCTAGTACTTGACCCATACCATTAGAGCCTTATAGACCTTAGAGCTAGTGGAGCTTAATAAATAATTTGTGACGCCTAGTACACCTTAGGAAGCACTTGTCTTTGGGGGAAACAGAAATATGAGAGTATGAGATTGTGTATATATTATTGTCAAATGAACAAAGTGATATATGAGATTAAAAATAAGTATAATTTGCCTAGAATAAATTATCTTATGACTAGCTAGTGTAGGCTTGTGGGTTTAACAAAATATATTTTAGAATAGGTTATCACTAGATTTAAGTGAAGTTTGAGATTGTACCGAAAGACTGTTTTTAGGAACTATGACCATTATGAGTTTTAGTTATGTCTTTTGGTATGACGAATGCAACTACCATGTTTATGGACTATGTGAATAAAATCTTTCATCCGTACCTAGATATTTTTGTATTTATCTCTATCATTTATATCTTAGTGTACTTTAGAACCAAGAAAGAAGACAAAGAGCATCTAAGAGTTGTGTTACAAACAATTTTATGCTAAGTGATATATCTTGATTTTTACTTACAAATAAATGTTAAAACAAGTCCACACATGTTTGTAATTACTTAAATTAACTTAATTAAGTAAGAAACAAATTTCTAAGAATTTATAAGCCAAGATTAAAAATTATGTAAATTACTATATTTATACAGTATATATTGCTATACAACTTGACATAGGTTTACTAAAATATTTATATCTTTGTCCACAAGAATCCAAAAATCATGACTCTTGTTGTACTGCATTCTTATCTCATCAAGCTTTCGAATGGAAGTGGAATCACTAAATTGGGACGAGAATTGGATTTTTGGCATGTGTTTAAAGTGAAGCTTACCGTAATTGTAGTGCTGAAGTGGATTCCCTCAAGTTATGAGCTGTCTCAAGTTGTACAAGGCCCATCCATTAAGTTTATAGCTTGTGTATTATAAATAGGATATTAACCTTTGTAATTAGATAGATTTGGCAAAGAGTACATTGCATTTAGAGCATTTACAATTCTAGCACATGACTTCTTGCAAATTAGTTAAAATGGTTAGCATTCTTGTAGAGTTCTTGTTCTTTTCTTACAATGAAGTTCTTTCTTCTTAGTTTCTACGTGTTCTTCTGCTTCTTCTCATCTTTCGTTTGCTTTCTTTCAATTTAATTCATGCTTTAATCTTTACCTTCAATTCGAAATCAACACTGAAAACGCTATTGACTCACAATGCTTGGAGTTGTCACCTCTCTTTGGTTTACTTTGTACTTTTACTTCTCATTGTAGAGTGAATGCAAAGTTGTGATTAATCACACTGATAATTTGCTTGCTTGATTGGTTCAATTAAGTTTTCGAATAGAGGGATTGATAATAATCAAGATTGGCTTGAGCAAAGTGTGTTTTAGTGTTGATCTTGGATTTTACATTTCATTTTCTCAATTTTAATTCTCTCCACTTTAGTTCATGTGTTTCTAAATTTTAAATTTGCAATTTAGTAGTTTCTTGGAGTCTCTTAGATTTAGAATTGAGTAAGGATTTCTTGGTGTTTTCTTGGAAGTACAAGGCACTTTGATGTCTTTCAAGGAAGTGTGGTGTTGAGAAATCTACATAAGACACTCTAGCTTTGTAATTTCAAGTTAATCCAACACCTTTAAACTAGTTTTAATTCATAGGATTCCATTTAGGGAGTTTACTGGATTTTAATTCACTGCTGTAATTAGTTTAATACAATTGCACTTTAATCTTGATTTTGCAAAGCTTAATTCAATTTTTCTACATAGTTTCTTAGTTTTCCAGTTTTTATGTCATTTGATAGATTAGGTGTTCTTGATTTGCCTTGTTCTTCTTTTGGGATTGTTCATGTTTTGGTTTCCAGAATCTAATTACTGCATCACTTTAGTTTCTTTCGGATTTCAAAACTGCATGATAGCTTAGGATTTTAATTGAATTGCATTTCAAATAGTTGAATTACAGTATTCCATTCCAAATTTGGATTTACACTCTGCATTGTTGTTGATTCAATCTCTATTCATTCCACACTGGCTTATGCATCATTCTGCATTTTCTTTTAGTCTTTAAAATTCCATATTGCATTTCCAGATTTCATTTTTTAGCTATTTTACATTGCCTTGAGTTCTGCATTCTAGTTTACAATTTCAATTCTCAAAACCCCGATCTTACATTAAATATATGTAAATAGAGCTGCATAGCATTGCATTACTTCATTCAATTCATAAATCACTATATCACCATCCATCTAAATCATAATTCCATCAATCATTCATTCTGCATAATCACTTTAGCTCCCTCTACATTATAGTTGAATTCATTACTGCATCATTTTGTATCTTATTTGAAAACTAAAATAGGGAACCTTGCATCCAGTTATTCATTTCAATTATCATTGTAGGATTCATCCATTACATAATCACTACACCAACATCTACACAAACTCCAATTTCAATAAGTATAAAATGAAAAGAAAATATCATTTTGCATAATCATTTGAACCTTCCATAATACATCATTCATTTATTCAATTCATTCTTATTCATTTTATATTTCATCTACAATAATTGAAATAAAACAGTGATCACTGCACTCATTCATTCATTCCATTCTTTATCCAAGAATTTAATCTCATCATCCTATCAAGCTTCATTTCATTCCCGATTCAGTCATCCTACATTCAATCCATTTTATTCCTGCATCATTTCATACTCCGTTCAAATTCATCCTAGAATAAATTCTTCTTATTACTTTCACATTCACTACACAACATAAATCCTATTTTTTCACCTGTTCACACACCATCTAACTCCCATTACAATAGCATAAAAAGTTCCTTTTCTACATAATTTTTCAGTTTTTTTTTCAAATCATCATAAATCCATTTCACTCATTCAACATTCAACCACTACATTTTCATTCAATTACAAACATTCATTGCATCACATTCACTGTAAATACATATACTTCACAACATCACTACATTCATTAATTCCCTACACAGATTCAAACTTATTATTTCTCACATCTTGCATTATATTTCATTTAGCTGGATTGAGTGCCTACATTTCTTTGGTTCAGGATTTTGACACTTTGATTGATCTTATACTTCATTAGGGGAATTTCATAATTATTTGAGACAAGCAACGCAATTAAAATCTTATTCATAACTAAGTCATCCAAGTGTGAGTTTTGATTGAAAGATGTTAATTTCTTAAGATATGTGATTTCTATAGGGGGTATAATAGTTTATCCTTCTAAGGTAGATGTTGTTCTTAAGTGGGAGACTCAAACCTTAGTGAGTAAGATTAAGAGTATCTTTGGATTGGCAAGATATTATAAAAGGTTCATATACGGTTTCTCTAGGATAGAATTACCTTTGAGAACATTGACTCTTCGTAAAATTCAAGTTTTGATGGATAGAAACTGTGAGAGTAACTTTCAAAGTCTTAAGAAGAAATTAACTAGAGTACCTATTTTAGTCTTACCTAACCCTTTGAAGTATACTGCGATGTCTAAAAAATGGGCTTATGTGGAGTATTGATGCAGGAAGATAAAGTTGTAGATTATGCTTTTAGGCACATGAGAGAAACTACCCTACTCATGATCTTGAATTAAAGATGTGGAGACATTACTTGTACGATTCTAGATTCGAGATGTTTAGTGATCATAAAAGTCTTAGATATTTATTTGATCAGAAAGAGTTGAACATGAGACAAAGAAGATGGTTAGAGTTTCATAAAGATTGTGACTTTGATCTTAAATATAATCCAGGAAAAGCCAACGTTGTCGCCGATGCCTTAAGTAGAAAATCCTTACATTTATCAACCTTAATGATTAGAGAGAAGGATTTGATAATTTAGTTTAGAGATATGAGTCTAACTTATGAACTTAACCCTAATAATGTAAGATTGGGAATGTTACAGTTACCAATGATCTTCTAGTTGAAATTAAGAAAGGCCAAATGAGGGATAAATTTTTAATGGTTAGAGTAAGAGAAATAAAATAGGGAAAGGTGAGTGATTTTAGTATGAGGGTTGATAAAGTGTTGAGGTTTAAAGATAGACTTTGTGTGCCTAATATTCTTGAGTTAAAGAAATTAATCTTAGAGGAAGGTCGTGGGAGTAAACTTAATTTTTATCCTAGTGTTACCCAGATGTATTAGGATCTTAAGAAAATGTTTTGGTGGCCTAATATGAAAAAGGAAATAGTTATATTGGTGTGTGCTTATTTGGTTTGCCAAAAAGATAAGATAGAATATCAAAAACCTTTTGGTTTGTTGCTACCCTTAAGTGTACCTGAGTGAAAGTGGGATAATATTTTTATGAAATTTTTGGGTTACCTAGAACAACAAAGAACTTAGATTCAATTTGGGTTATAGTGGATAGATTGACAAAATAATTTTATTCCAATCAACATTAGATACCTATGTGAGAACCCAATTTTAAGTAAACCCTAAGCCCACTTACTTAGAAAGGGGAGAGATTATAAATAGTCTATTTAACCCTAATCCTCTCATTTTTCACTCTTATTTTTAGAAAACCCTAATTTTCCTTCTCTCAAATTTCTCCGAATTCTTTCCAAGAATTCTCCTTCAATTCTTATCTTTTTTAAAATCCGAAAACACCGGGGGAAAGAGCATGAAGAGTAGATTAATTCTCTTAGAATAGAATTGTGTTTTGAGATCTTTTAAAGGTAAGGGAAGCTAATTAAACAAAATTATTCATGATTTGTTGAATTATTATGTGTGTTTTTGTGTTATTATGTGATATTTATGAAAACTATATTGATTATTATATCTAAAAGTGTGATTTGGGTTTCGTTCTGAGATTGCGATCCTATTTCGGCTTGATTTTATTTCGAATTTCAAAATGTGATTTGCATGAAAGTTGTAGGTATGGATGTTATCTAACTCCTGGATTTTATTTCACTTAAAAAGGATGTGTATAACTCAAGATACTATTTTTTTCGTAATTAAAGGTCAAGCTGTTAGGAAAATTATTCGCTTTGAAATTATGAACCCCTTTTGGGATGTTTTGGTTACGAACTTGGGAAACTTTTCTTCATAAAAGTTTTAGCCCTAGATGTTATCTAATCAATGGCTTTTATTTCACATAAAAATAATGTGTAAAACATAAGATATGAATTTTTGAGTGATTACAAGTCATGCTGTGAGGATAAGCGAAACGTTTTCGAAAGTATTTTTACTTGAGCGAAAGTTTATTAATTTTGGCTAATCGTTAATCTTCTAATTTGTATTAAAAGAGTATATATATGTGAAATTTGATAAAATGTTATAAGATATTTGTTATATAATTAAATTATTTAGTTATGTGATGTGTGATTTGGTGATGTATTGGGATTGGAATTGGATTGTGAAATGAGATTAGTGATGTGATGTTGTGAATGATGATTAGTGATTTGTGAATATAAAATGATGAGCATGAAATGGGCATGAGGCCGTGTAGTTCATATTGAGGATAAGTTTATTATGATGTAAATGAAATGTGATAGTTTAGAATGTATGGATTTAGGGATATGTCATAAGGTATCCAGACCTTAATGTGGATCAAAGTCATATAGACTAAGACCACATATGGTGAGAGGTCGATGGAGGTTCCATCAGTTGCTCTAAAAAGACAACTAGATGGGACTACCCTGATGTGGTGTTGGTTATGAGTAGTGAGAGGATGGCGTTGAGGTGAAAAAGACTCAGTTAGTCGATCGTGATAAGACCCGAGGTCCTGTTTTTGATACATGGATGACGCTAAGGTGAAAAAGACTCAGTTAGTCAGTCGTGATAAGACCCGAGGTCCTATTTTTGATACATGGATGGCGCTGAGGTGAAAAAGACTCAATTAGTCGGTCGTGATAAGACCCGAGGTCCTATTTTTGATACATGGATGGCGCTGAGGTGAAAAAGACTCAATTAGTCGGTCGTGATAAGACCCGAGGTCCATGTTTATACATCAGGTACTAACCTTAGATATCTGAGATCCATACAGTCTTCTGGAAGGCATTAGTCTTGATTGTGAATGTGTTTGAAATGTGTAAAGTCTTTGGTAGACCCTTACACTTGTATGAAATTTAATGCTTACAATTGAATGATTTTATGAATTCCATATGATTTATTTTGTTGTTTACATTAGCTTACCCTTTTTGTTTGTGTTTGTGATTTTGTGATATTGCAATGATCATGTCTTGACACGGGAGCAGATAGCAATGCAGGTGAAAGCTAAACAATAGCTTTAAGTTTTGCCTAAGGGAGAATTAATTCTATGTTGATGAATAATTTCACGAAACTTTTGTAAAGACTTTATTTTGAAATAAAATTTTATGTATTCATATATTTCATGTTATATGATGTTTTGGAAATTATTAATAATGTATTTGTAGATTTTATTCCATTATAACAGTAAAATAGGTATAGTTTTGGTATGTTACACTCTATAGAGAGATTAATAAACATTTACATAAAAGAAATTGTTAGATTACATGGTGTACCTTCTAGCATAGTGTCTGATAGAGATTCCAGATTTACATCTAGATTTTGGGGGAGTCTACATAAAGCAAAGCCTTAGGAACCAACCTTAGGTTGAGTTCAACCTATCATTCTCAAACATATGGCCAAATTAAGAAAACCATCCAATCTATAGAAGATCTGTTGAGAATATGTGTATTAGAACAAAGGAGTAATTGAGATAGTTTTATACTTTTAGTAGATTTTATTTATAATAATACCTATCGTTCTAATATTGAGATGAAATCCTATGAAACATTGTATGGGAAGAGGTGTAAAACACTTTTATATTGGGATGAATTTGGTGAAAATCTTATTTTAAGGCTTGATATAATGCAACATATTACAAAAAAAAGTTAGAATATTTTAGTTAAAAATAGAATATCATAAAGTAGACAAAAAAGTTACATTAAAAAAAAAACTCATAATTTAAGAAAGAAAATTTTCTTTTATTTTGATTGAGATATTTTTTACTTAATCTACTCAGTATCTTTTTAATTTGGATCGTATTCAAATTATTATTAAATATAATGATAATTCCGAAAATATTATCTATCATTATATTAAATTAATAATAAATTTTATTTATCACATAATTATTATTTGTTTCCTAAAAATTAATATTAAATAAATAAATAAATAAATTTTATGTAAATAATAAAAAATACTATTCAAAATAGACCGACACATAAAATATACACATACTAATAAATGAGAAAAAAATTATTAATCAATAAGTAATAATATATATATATATATATATTTATTTAAAAAGTAAAAAACTTTTTTCATGTTGTTATTAATCATTATATATAATCATCTACTTTCTCGTAATTTAATTTTGAAACAATCTTAATTATTTAATAAAAAATATAAAAATAAATTCATTTAAATAAAATTTAATTTGAATTACAAAATATAATCATCTCAATTTTAGTATTAATTTATTTAAATTAAATTACAAAAAAATTTACAAATTTAATATAGTTAAAATTAAATTTTAAAAATTTAAATTAATTTAATCTGATGCTGTCTTTTATTCAATATATAAAAGAATTGAATATACATTTAAAAACATAAAAAGAAGTGTGTCTATTTTAAAATTTCAAAAACATTTTGAGAATAAAAAATAGGTCGATTGGAGCACATTAGTCTGTCCAATCGTTGAATTTGAGCAGACTATAAAAAGTGGCGGCAAAAACCCTAGCAATCGAGCGGGAGTGTGGCAGCAGCAATGGTGAATCCCGTTCTTCTCTCTGGTGTTTTGTGAAGCAGCGACACTGACGATGTTATTCTTCTTTGCTGTTTTCAGGCGGACGTTGAAACCGATGTGAGTCAAGGAGTGCCGAAGAAGAGGACCTTCAAGAAGTTCAGTTTTCGAGGCGTCGATCTCGATGCTCTGTTGGACATGTCCACCGACGAACTCGTCAAGCTCTTCACTGCACGCGCCCGTAGAAGATTTCAGCGCGGTTTGACCCGCAAACCTATGGCACTAATCAAGAAGCTCCGTAAGGCGGTGAGTTTTCCCCTTATTAACTTCTTTTAGTTCAAATTTTACTGTTTATACATTTTTGTTAAGATTCTATTCTCGTGCTGGTGTGTAATTAACCGTACGTTTCAATAAATTCATCTCTGCAAGCACATTTTAGGAGTAGAAGAAAATAAAAAGGATCAACACTGGAAACCAATTCTCATAAAAATCGATAAAAATTGCATCCAATTAATATATTTTAATTTAATTGTATCATCAGAGAGGAGAGGATGTGGATTTTCTTAGATATTTATAAAAGTAAACATTCGTAAGAATTTGTTAGAATAAACTTTTATAATAAAAATAATTTTTACATTTAACTCATTTTCATAAAAATTGAATTTAGGATTTGAACTGATATAATTTTTTTTTTCTAAATTACAATTAGTTAATTTATAAGTTTTTTTCTAAACTACAATTAGTTAATGTATAAGGTGAAAGTTATCTTTTAGAAAAACAAATACCATAGAACTTCTACACATGAGTAGATTAAAATTAGCACAGCGAGAAGTTATTTTATTTTTGTGTTTTAGAAGTGCTTAGCGGAAGTTCATTCAAACAAGCCCTGAATTGGATTTAAATTTTGTTGGTTAATCATTTGAAAGTTAATTTGATGTGTAGTTTTAATGATGGTTTAATTCTGTGTTGCGATAGAAACGAGAGGCTCCAGCTGGTGAGAAGCCAGAGCCGGTGAGGACCCACCTCAGGAACATGATCATCGTGCCCGAGATGATTGGGAGCATCATTGGTGTGTACAATGGGAAAACTTTCAATCAAGTTGAAATTAAGCCGGAAATGATTGGTCATTATCTTGCTGAGTTTTCAATCTCTTACAAGCCTGTTAAGCATGGAAGGCCTGGGATAGGTGCCACCCACTCCTCTAGGTTTATTCCTCTGAAATAATGCCATGACAAACTACTCTTTTTTTCTTTTCTTTTTAATTTCAAACTTTATTTTGATTTATGGGAACTAGTTTTATCAAATTTGCTGTTGATTTTTGTTTTTTCTTCTGTTTTAGTTTTATTTGTATTCATATGGCTTATTTTAAAATTCCCTCAAAAGCATAGGACCAGGTCATTTTTACACCCCTTTTAAATTTTGTATTGTAAGGTGTTGGTGATTAAATAATGTCAATTTTGTCCAGGGAAATTTATATTCACAAGTTGTGTGGAGCTCATTAGATTTGCAATTTGTTTTTGAGATGATATAGTATAGCTAAAATTTGAACAAGGCTTGGGACTAATTGCTCAAATCCTCGCTACTAGCCCAATGGTTTGTTTGCCAATACAGGCTAGCAAAATAGTTACATCTATGTTGTTATGAGTATGTTGCCATTATTCTGATTATGAGGGAGTTTAGTCTTTAGCAAGCATAAATTCCTTCTAATTTGCAGTTCTTGCAACTTCTTCATTTCAATATATTGCTCATCTTGCATACTCAAACCATCAAACTCTTTTTTACCATTTTTGGAAGTGTTTCCACATTTTTAAGCACAACACTAGTTTTACCCATGTAGGCATAACTTTGTTGCCAATTACTTTTATCAATTCCTACAATCTGTAATGGTAATGATTATTTCATGAGTTTAATCTTGAAAACTTTCGTGTTTTTTTTTATAACATTTAGTGTGTTTTTGGATTAAGGAGAAGAAAGTGAGAGAGTGGAAAATGAAAAAAAGAAAAAGAAAATGTGTGGAAAGTTGGATTGTTTGGATTAAGGAAAAGTAGGTGGAAAGTAAGAAGAAAATATATTGAAATTTGTAATTAATTTGATTGATGTGATAGAATAAAAAATATTATTAATGATTTAAAATGATTATTGACTAAATTATCCTTAGTTGGAAAATAAAGTTTTTTAAAATAAAATTAATGTTATTTAATATCAATTACTTTTTTATAAGTAATTTTTTTTAAAATATAATAATTTTTTGAAACAAATTTTTTATTTAAAAAATAATTTCACGAAATTAAAATATTAATTTAATTAAAAAAAATAACTAAAAAAATTATATAAATTTTAAAAAGTGAAATAAAAATAATATAATATTAAATAAGTCAATAACCTAATATTACATATAATATGATAAGTTCAACTTATATATAAAAGTCAAAGCTAATATTATAATTATATAAAAATTTAAACTTTAACTTTTATATAGAGATATTATAAGTCGTACATATACACTTAGAAGTATTTATTGAAAGTCAGCATCAGACATGACTTTTAGAAGATAATTCAGTCTTAGATGGGAAGACATCCCAAAAAGGCGTCTCATTTGAGCTTCATTATTAGTCAAGAACTCGTAACATTGAAGAGTCATTTGTTCATTTGGCAAATCCAATCTTATGAGCATGTCCCAAATGTCGCATTCTGAATATTGGACGGTTGTAGATCTTTTTATCAACTCATTTCGTTCAACCATGATTGTCACTTGTCTCTCAACAAGATCACATTGTCGTTGAGTTATCATATTCCCAACACCAATTGCTTCAGCAACTTTGTCTAACCCTGTTGTCATCTTATCAAATTGAGCATCAATAAGATCAATCATGAGTGTTTTTCTCTTTATCCCTCTAGATGAAGAGGTCCTAGCAGATGGGATTGATTGAGATGCTCCGGGACTATATGAATCCACTTGTGTTGGAGAAGGAATAGCATCATCAAATGTTGGGATATATTCATTATGCACTTGCACTTCTTCAAGATCATCATTCAAATCTACATGAAATTGTTGACGAGTCATTTCATGTCGAACTTGTCTTGCAGTTACAACCATACTACCACTAGCTCGATCTATACCCCATAATTCTTCTAATAAATCATAATGCCTGATTGGGTGAACACGCCACTTTGAAGTAGAAGGTTTAACCTGGTCAAACGCACACATTCAATCATTTCTAATAAAAACATTTACACAAGCTAATATTAAAAGAAATTAATTTTTCATATTACCTTTATCAATTCTTCCTGAACTTCAGGTTTAGCTTCAAATTTTTTGGTGTTGTTGTTCCATGCAAACCCACTTAGTCCACTAAATAGGTCATGAACTTCTCGTCATTTGTCTTTTAGACTTTTTTGCCTATTTTTAATATTATTTTTTGTCAATCCAATCAATCCTGACTGCTGTAATGATTGGAGGATATTACTGTAAGCTTGTGTTGTCCATGCACCATCAACCCTATTACTAAATCGTGCCTCATCAATCATTGCCGACAATAAACGAAAATTCATATCGTCAATCCATTTTACAAACTCTCTAATACATTGGCTACTTTCAACCATTTGTCCCTTTCCCCTATTCATAGTGAACCTGTACCAAATTTAAGTTACCTTACTTATGGAATATACATTGTCATCATCACACATATTAATTGATATTTAGAATTTCATAAATTAAATACAATAACAAAATAGTACCAAAAAGTCACAACATTAATCAAATATAACATTAAAATTGTCTCAAATTAAAATACAAATTGTTGTCAAGTCATAAATTAATCGTTTAGATAATTAGCCCACATCTGATTTGCTATCATATCTCTAAAGTTTGCTCTTTGTCTATAATCATCTTCATAGATTTGGGAAACAGATCTATCATCCTCTTGCTCCATCAATTCTCGATCCACATCATTTAAAAATGAATCATCATTATGAACACCACGAAGATAGTTGTGAAGAATGCAACATGCTAGGACTATATTCCTCATAGTTTAAAAACAATAATGAGGTTCGGTTCCACTTGCAATGATAGGGAATCTCTTTTTTAAAACCCTAAAAGTTCTCTCAATAACATTTCTCAATGATGAATGACGATGATTAAATAATTCACGTGCATTTTGTGGTCCTTTTTAGGAATACTCTTTCAAGTGGTACCTCACGCCACGGTACGGAATAATGATTTGTCATTTTAACATAAATCCTGCATCTCTCAAATAATATTTGCCTACACAAAATAGATTATATTACTATTGGCAAATATAATTGGTCAATAATAATCCAAAATTCAAAATATAACTTATTATGACTAATGGATCTTCTCTTGTAAGGGCATCCTTCAATATCCTAGAATCAGAGGCCGTTCCTTCCCATCCAGCTAGTACATAAGTGAACTTCATATCAAAATCGCAAGCTGCAAACACATTTTGTGTTGGATAATCTTTTCTACCACGAAAACGAGGTTGATCTGTCCGACGAATCTTAACTCGAACATGAGTTCCATCAATGGCTCCCAAACAATCCTTTTAAATAATATGTATATTAAAACATAAAGTCATTATATTTCAAAATATACATGACTAAATGTGCACGTAAAAAACATACCTTAAAGTACGGATAAAATCTGTTATTGTTCAATACTTGTGATTGCACCTCGCTTGTACATGGTTGAACTAAGAACTCGCTCTCTAATTCCATGATGACATTCAAAATATTATGGAAATGACGACCAACAGTCTCTCCAGATCGATGGAAGAAGAAAGAAATAGTTTGATTTTTAACATTATGCCCTAATATGTGTAAGAATTTAGCCACTTGTTCTTCTACTGTGGATCTGTAACCATCTTTCACCATAGTTGTTGCTCGTAATCGATGACATAAATTTATAAATGTCTGAGGTCTCATGCATATAATATCGCGACACCTTTCCGAATGTACTAGATAAAACATCAACTCACACCTACGACGATTCTTTTCAAGACCATCTTCAATCATAGATCTACTCGTAGTTGGTGAAGAACTTAATAAATATAAATCATGTGCAACAGAACACAATAATGTCACTGTTGCATTTGTCAAACTCATTTGTAGTTATTGTTGAGCATGTCTAATAATATCATTATTTATAATAATGTTCTCTGATTCTTCTTCTTCTAATTCCAGTATCGAATTTTTTCCGTCTTCCATACTTCACCAGTAATTTTTTCTAAATAAAAATATTTTATTATAATTAGAATAAATATTCTTCAAAAAGTAATACACAACATAAATAATAAATATTAAAAAATAATTTAACATAAATAAAATTTCTAATTATCAAATTAAACATAATCAAACTCATATATATATATGAGTTTGATTATGTTTAATTTGATATATTTAAAATAAATTATATAAATTTAATTTCAATTAAAAAAAAATTATTTCAATAATTATTATTCTTATTAATATTATTATTATTATATTTATTATTATTAGTATTATTATTATTATTATTTTTAATATTATATAAATATTATTTCTCATTTAAAATAATTTTAAATTAATATTTATATATATAAAAATAATTATATATTTAACTTATTTTTAATTTAATTAATATAAATTTATAATATACAATTTTTTTAAAATAATACACTTTATCAATATATTTCATTATTAATTAAAATTATTTTTTACATTACTATTTATATTATAAATTATAGTATTAAAAAAATATATTAATTTATATTCAATATTAAATATTTTAAATAAAGTTATTAGATAATATAACTTTATTTATTAAATAAATATATAAATAAATATATTGAAATCTTATATTTTTTTTATTTTTAAAAATTTAATTATAATTTTAAAATAATTTATAGTTAATTTATCAAATTAAATATATATATATATATATATATAAATATCAACATATATTTTTTAAATCTAATTTAAATAAATAAATAAAATTATAATTATAATTTAATAATTATATTGTAAACAATTAAATTATACCTAATAAAATTATTAAAATTATATTGATATTATTTAATTAATTCTAATTTTATATAAAAAATAATATATATATATATCTTATCGATATAAATTTTATTACATAAAAATTAAAATATTAAAATTTTAATTAACTATCATACAATTAATCTAATTTTATTATATAAGAAAATTTAAAATAAATTATATAAATTTAATTTCAATTCAAAAAAAATTATTTTAGTATTATTATTATTATTAATATTATTATTATTAGTATTATTATTATTATTATTATTATTTTTAATATTATATAAATATTATTTCTCATTTAAAATAATTTTAAATTAATATTTATATATATAAAAATAATTATATATTTAACTTATTTTTAATTTAATTAATATAAATTTATAATATATAATTTTTTTAAAATAATACACTTTATCAATATATTTTATTATTAATTAAAATTATTTTTTATATTACTATTTATATTATAAAATTATGATATTAAATAAATATATTAATTTATATTCAATATTAAATATTTTAAATAAAATTATTAGATAATATAACTTTATTTATTAAATAAATATATAAATAAATTTATTGAAATCTTATATTTTTTTTATTTTTAAAAATTTAATTATAATTTTAAAATAATTTATAGTTAATTTATGAAAAAAATTAATTTAATTATATTTTAAATAATAATTTATATTTTAAATATTTAAAGTTTCATTTTTATTTTATATTATTTATTTTAAATTGATATATAAAATATATAATAATTAATATTAATATTAGTATTTAATTTTTTATAATTTTTAAATATGATTATTTATATTAATAATTTTATAATATAAAAATAAAATATATTTTTTTTTACGAAATCTTCATCTTCCTCATTATGCACATCCCACAAGCAAACGCAAATTCACACATAGGTGCGAATCGCACTACCAGGAAATCTACAAATCGCACAACCACACGCAGGCAAACCAAACAAACGCTAAAATATAAATGGTAAACACAAAATGCAAAGCTCAGCAAGGTAAACGAAATTACTTAAACCTAGAATCGTTCATCAAATAACCTATGTATAATACAAATCAACCAAATCGAAAGGAAATTACCTCTGTTGATGATGAATCTGTGCTCTTCTCTTCTTCCACAAATGAGAGGCAAACCTTCTTCCACAAATGAGAGGCACAAATGGAGAGGCGATTGCTTTAAGATGGTGAAAGATTCCTTCATGCATCAAGGGTATTACGGGGAAAGTCACTTGTCTACATGGCTTTCCCCTCAAATCTTCTCTTCAAATTACAGAAAATTTCATATCTAACTTTCTTCGCATTTCTTACCAAATCAGTGTATTTCTATTGATCCAAACAATCACTCATCTTCTTCTATCCGTCGTCTTCCTTCCACAAAAACAATAAACCCTAAATACAAACAAATGCTTAAGTATGAGTATCCAATATTACTCCTTCCAAAATTTTGTTTCTTAATGGTCTCCAACATTTTTATAATAAATTCAAACTACAACAAATAAGTAACTTCATACACCAACAATTAAATAATTTTAAAAGAATAAATGACTTTAAATTTTAATATCTTTAATCCTTTGATGACATCATTTTTAAGATTATTATTATAATCTTCAAATTCTTCCTTGCATAAAAAAATATATTTTCAAGATTAAGTGTATCTAAATGAGTCAGATGAGTAGAGTTTGTTCACGTTGAATCAAAATTTTTATGACTATTTTATCTTGAGTTTACTAAACCTTAAACCTTATTTTAGTTAAGTCAATATTTCCACTATTTTTTTTTCTTAAATTTACTCCTGCCAACATTATTAGTTATTCATTTATATCTCTATTATAAAATATGAGAGTAATAAATTTTCTAATATATTTATTTTTAATTTTGAGTTATATGAATAGATAATTTTTACGTTCTCAAGATGGATGGCAATAAATGAGATATAATTTTTATATTTTATAAAATAATGATAAATAAAGAAACGGTTAAGCAGGGGAAAAAAATATAAATAAGATAAATGTTAAAAAAAATGACAAAATTATTTTGTAAATTATACTTTAACAAATACTTAAAATAAAAATGATAAATCTCGTCAAGTTACTTATTATTTGGATTATCACTTAAATGGACTTTTTTTTTATCAATTTTTATTTTATTCCTCATAATTTATTTTTTAACATTTTTCCTTATAATTTATTTTATATTTTTTTAGTTTTTATTTTTACTTATTTTTTTTATAATTTCAGTCTTAGCACTATTTGAAGATTGGACAACTCTATTCAAGTATTCAAGTATTTTAATAATGATCAAGAAAATCAAGAATCAGGACATCAAAGATAACTCAAGAAGACTAAAGGAAGCTCAAAGATTTACAAGAAAATTCAAGTTGGAAGCAAGCTCAAAGACACAGAAGACTTAGCTTATAGTTGGGAGTGATTGATATCAAAAGGTAATCTTCACTCAGCTCAGAGTATTCTCTTAAGAAAACTGCTTTTCGAAAAAGTACAAAAACACTGGAATAATCGATTAGATAATTGATTATGGAATTCTGAAATTAAATGAGATGCGGCAATAATCGATTATATAATCGATTATGTATTTTTGGAATTAAATGAGATGCGACAATAATCGATTATATAATCGATTATGGGTTTTTGAGAATAAATGAGATGCGGCAATGATCGATTAGGTAATCGATTATGTGAATTTTATAAATGTATTGCTTGCGGCAATAATCGATTATGTCCATAACATAATCGATTATGCTCGGAGATTTTTGAAAAATAAACGTTGTGAAAAATCCTCCAACAATTAAAAGAAAATCTAATTTTTATTTTGTGAACGTTGTGAGGCTCTGAAAAAGTAAATCATATGATTTCAAATTAAAAATAAAGATTTTATTCTATTTGAAATATTTGTCTATTTAAGAAGCATATCAGGGCTTTTCAGAAACACACTTGACCGATACATTCTTTACAACATTGTTTTCTGAAAAGCTTTACACTTTTTCTGAGTATCTTGAGCCATGAAATTTCATGTTTTGAAAGTGAGAATATTTTTCTGTGCATTAATCTTTCTGTGAAAAATCTTGAGGATACTCTGAGCAGAGCAGGTGCTACAGTTTGAAAGCTTCACTCCAGGTGTTATTTTCCTTGTTTGTGTTCATCCTCTGAGGCTGTTCAGAGGAGGTGTTTTATCTTTCCTTGTGTGATTCAAGGAAAGTGTTTCATTCCTTGTGTAACTCAATCTCTTGTGGGTTTCAAGAGATTGTGAGGTTTATCTTTAATTTTCTATTTTGCATGTTTCACTTGTGATTAGTGGTTGTAAAATTGTGATAAATTAAAGATAGTGACAGTGGGTGATCATCTCAGGTTGAGGTGATTGGGAACTGGACGTAGGGTTAAGGTTTAACCCGAACCAGTATAAATCTCTGGTGTTATCTTTCTCTTTCCCTTATTTCTTTATTTTTCCGTTGCGCTTTATAATATATCTGCTAAACTAAATAAATCAAGAGGGTTAAAATTTGAATTACATATATGCTAAAGTTTTAATTTTTATTACATCAATTCACCCCCCTCTTGATGCTACTTGGTAACAAGTGGTATCAGAGCTTGGTCTGATAAGGTATTTCTAAAAGATCTGTTAAGATGCCTATGCAGAATCAGATTTACAGGGAAGGAGCATCAATCAACCGACCACCACTCTTTGAAGGAAACAACTATCCGTTCTGGAAAGCAAGAATGGAGATCTTTCTTCAAACCATTGATTATGGAGTTTGGGATGCAGTGCAAAACGGTCCGCTCATACCAACAATTATGCTAGCTGAAGGACCTGCACCAAAGCAATTTCTACAGTGGACACCAGATGAAAACAAGAGGGCTCAATACGATGTAAGAGCTAGAAATGCAATTGTATCTGCACTAACCCTAAATGAGTTTTACAGGATCTCCAGATGCAAAACTGCCAAAGAAATGTGGGACACATTAGAAGTCACACATGAAGGCACAGAAGAAGTCAAGCATGCTAGGAAAAACACCTTGACACAAGAATATGAGCTTTTGACCATGGCACCAAATGAAAACATCGGAGACTTTCAAACAAGATTTACACATATAGTAAATCACTTGGAAGCCTTGGGAAGAAGCTTTGACAAGGAAGAGCTCAATACAAAAATCTTAAAGTCCCTGGACAGAAATTGGCAGCCAAAGGTCACAGCAATTACAGAATCAAGAGACCTTACAAAGATGGATATGGCTACCTTATTTGGAAAACTCAGAGAACATGAGCTTGAACTTCAGAGACTAAAGAATGGAGAGGAAAACTATAAAAAGAAGACTCTCGCATTCAAAGCAGAAGAATCTGATGATGAAAATGAAGGTGAGAACACTAATGATGAGTTTTATTTGTTAGTAAAAAAGTTTTCCAGGTTTCTAAAGGAAAAGAAAAATCAAAAGAAGGAGAAAAGCAATCCTTCTTCAAACCTCAAGTGTTTCGGATGCAATAGAGTGGGCCACATCAAATCTGAATGCCCTTTTTCAAAAAAAGATGAAAAAGAAAAGAAGGGTAAGAAGATGTTTAAAAAGAAAAAGAAGGCCTATATAGCCTGGGAAGATAATGCATCAACCACTTCAGAAAGTAGTGCTATTGAAAGCGAAGAAGAAGAGGAAGCAAATCTTTGCTTAATGACAAATGAAGATCTCGAAACATCATCACGAGTAAGTAATTCTGAATATTATGATGATTTACATGATGAATTTCAAGAACTTTTTCAAAACTTTGATGCTTTATCTAGAAAACATTCTTCTTTGAAAAATAACCTTAAAATTTTGGAAAATAAATTACAAGATGATGAAAAGGAAAAAGATTTTTTGAAATCTAATTTAGAAAAATTAGAAACAATATCAAAAGGAAAAATTTGTGAAAATTGTGAAATTCTAGAAAACAAAATTTCTAGTCTTGAAAAAGTAATTTCAAAGTTTTCTAAATCTAGTGAGCATCTTGATACAATTTTAAATTCTCAAAAAGAAAGTTCTAATAAAGCTGGACTTGGTTTTATCCCTAGAAAAAGTCTAGAAAAACAAAAGACCATTTTTGTAAAAGAATCTATACAAACAAGTTTTCAAAAATCTTTTGTGAACAATTTTAAAAATACAACCTATAAACCTACTTTTTCTAGACCAAGATGTTTTTATTGCATGAAACATGGTCACACGGTAAAAAAATGTTTAATAAAACATGTAGGTGTTCCCTCAGGAAAATTTGTTTGGGTTCGTATAAAGAATTAATCATTATGCTTACTATTTTAAATGGCTAGAATAACTGAGAACGTATACACTAACCCCTAAGGACCCAAAATAATAAAGGGGACCTAAATCTATATGTTTGTGTTGCAGATTACCTCCAAGGAAAGAAAAGTGCTATGGTACCTAGATAGTGGATGCTCAAGTCACATGACAGGAGACAAGAATAAATTTCAGAATCTCAAAATGAAGAACCAAGGTTTTGTGACCTATGGTGATAACAACAAAGGGAAGATTCTTAGTTCTGGAGACATAGGTATCACTGAGAACTTTGTGATCCATTATGTCCTCCTTGTAGAAGGATTAAAGCACAATCTATTGAGTATCAGTCAATTGTGTGACAAAGGATTGAAGATAATATTTGAATCAAGCCACTGCCAAATACTACAAAAAGATTCAAATGAAGTTGCTTTAAAAGGTAATAGACTAAATAATATTTATGTTATTGATCTTATCAATGTTGCATCTAGAAACATCCCTTGCTTAGTAGCAAAGGAAGAAATTCCTTGGTTATGGCATAAAAGGGTTGCACACATACATATGCATCATCTAAGTAGACTCATTGCTAAAGAGCTAGTAATTGGTTTACCAAAATTAAATTTTGTGAAAGATAAAATTTGTGTAACATGTCAAAAGGGTAAACAAACTAAGGTTTTTTTTAAAAGTAAAAACATTATTTCTACTACCAAACCTTTAGAGATGCTACACATGGATTTATTTGGTCCCTCACGGACTAGAAGTATTGGTGGTAATTACTATGCTCTTGTTATAGTTGATTACTACTCTAGATACACATGGACATTCTTTTTATCTCACAAGAGTAATGCTTTTGAAACTTTTAGAAAATTTGCCAATACTATTCAAAACGAAAAAGATTTAAAAATCAAATTTTTAAGAAGTGATCATGGTGGGGAATTTCAAAATGAATCATTTGAAAATTTTTGTATTGAATTGGGAATATCACATAATTTTTCTTCACCTAGGACACCTCAACAAAATGGAGTAGTAGAAAGAAAGAATCGATCTTTGGAAGAACTTGCTAGAACAATGTTAAATGAACATAATCTTCCTAAATACTTTTGGGCTGATGCTGTGTCTACAACATGTTATGTTTTAAATAGAATTTTAATAAGACCTATTTTGAAACTTACTCCTTATGAATTGCTTAAGGGTAGAAAACCAAATATTTCTCATTTGAAAATTTTTGGATGCAAATGCTAGTTTTAAAAAATGGAAAGGATAATCTTGGTAAATTTGACTCAAAAGCTGATGAAGGCATATTCTTAGGTTATTCTTTGACTAGTAAAGCATATAGAATTTTTAATAGGAGAACATTGCATGTAGAAGAATCTATACATGTAACATTTGATGAACAATTGGACCTTGAGGAAAACCCTCTTGAGTCAACAAAGGAACTAATAGATAGAGAAGAAGAGAAAGCAAAAGTGGAAAAATCTCAGGAAGAAGATCCAATACAAAAATCATCCAGTGGAAACAACATAGAAGATCTCACTCCAAGCCTAGAAGATCTTTCCATAAATGAACATCAAACTGTTGATGATCTTCCAAGAGAATGGAGAACGCCAAGAGGATTATCAATGGACAACATAATAGGAAGCATGGATCAAAGAATCACCACAAGAAGCAAATTGAACAACTTTTGTATGAATGTAGCTTTTGTCTCTCAAGTTGAACCAAAAAGCATTGATGAAGCCTTAAAGGATGAAAGGGTAAATGCCATGCAAGAAGAGCTAAATCAATTCAAAAGGAATGAAGTATGGGATCTTGTGCCAAGAATAGACTCTCTACAAGTAATTGGAGCAAAATGGGTGTTTAGAAACAAGCTTGATGAAAATGGAAATATAACCAAGAATAAAGCAAGACTTGTAGCCAAAGGATATAGTCAAAAAGAAGGCATAGATTATGATGAGACATATGCCCCTGTTGCAAGAATTGAAGCAATAAGAATACTGCTCGCATATGCTTCAATAATGAAATTCAAGTTATTCCAAATGGATGTGAAGAGTGCTTTCCTAAATGGTTACATAAAGGAAGAAGTCTATGTTTGCCAACCCCCTGGATTTGAAGACTATCAACATCCTAATCATGTTTATAAGTTGAAGAAAGCTCTCTATGGACTTAAACAAGCACCAAGATCATGGTATGAAAGACTTAGTAATTTTCTGTTAAGTCAAAATTATAGAAGCGGTAAAGTAGATCCTACTCTATTCATAAAAGAGTCTCATAAACATATTATTATTGTACAAATATATGTTGATGATATTATTTTTGGGTCTACTAACAATGATCTTTGTCAAGAGTTTGCCAAGCTTATGCAGGGAGAATTTGAAATGTCAATGATGGGGGAGCTAGCGTTCTTTCTTGGACTACAAATCAAACAACTGAAGGAAGGAATCTTCATCTCCCAATCCAAATATTGTCTAGAAATTCTAAAGAAATTTGAACTTGAAAACTCAAAGGAAGCAGCTACTCCAATGGCTACATCATGCTATCTGGATCATGATGAAAAAGGTAAGATGGTTGACCAAACCAAATACAGAGGTATGATTGGTTCCTTGCTTTATCTTCAGTAGACCTGATATAATGCATATTGTCTGTGTGTGTGCTAGATTTCAATCATCACCAAGAGAATCACATCTAGTTGCTATTAAAAGAATTCTAAAATATTTAAATGGAACTAGGAATTTTGGACTTTGGTACCCCTCAGGATCCTCCCCTAGCTTAATAGGTTATTCTGATTCAGATTATGGAGGATGTAGGATAGATACAAAAAGCACTAGTGGCACATGTCATTTATTAGGATGTTCCCCAGTTTTATGGCACTCTAAGAAGCAAGCATGTGTAGCTCTATCCACCACAGAAGCTGAGTATATAGCAGCAGGTAGTTGTTGTGCACAAATTTTATGGATGAAGCATCAATTAGAGGATTTTAATATTTATCTAGATCACATACCCTTGAAATTTGATAGTACTAGTGCCATAAACCTTACCAGGAACCCTATCATGCATTCCAGGACAGAGCATATAGAAATAAGGCATCATTTCATAAGAGATCATATAATTAAAGGAGATTGTATAATTGAATATGTTGATACTAAAAATCAATTAGCTGATATCTTCACTAAGCCTTTACCTAGAGATAGATTCTTTGAACTAAGAAGAGAATTAGGAATCTTGGATGGAAATACTTTGTTGTGAAAACTGTTTGCGGTTATAAATTGATTATCAGGAACATTGTTTAAATTTGTAATACCATAATCGATTACATAATCGATTATGCCTTTGCGCTTCTGTCTTAATCGATTATTCACTAACCTAATCGATTATCTGGGCGGGAATAATCGATTATCTTAAGAACATAATCGATTATCCGCGTAAGTTACCGTTGGAACTCTTCAGATTTCGTCAAACTAGCCGTTTGATTCTTAAAAGCATCACAACGGTTACATTTCTGACCGTTGCACACAAATCTTGGCTAAATAACCCCCATGTTCAGAGATTAGAGCATCCCTCATCACTTCCTCTCCTTTGGTTAAAGTATCCTACTCTTTCCCTTTCTCAAATCCCTTCTATACTTTTTGATACTTCTTCAGCTTTTCTCATGGCCTCCTCATCACATCCTAGACGAAAAATATCAACCAGGAGCAGAAACAAAGGGCCTATCATAAGTTCTGAAGAGGCTCCTATTGAACGTCCTCATGACTTGAGGGGCTGGATCTCTGATGAAGATATTCATCCTCTGTTCATCAGGGACTTTAGAGCAAGGAAGATGGTTCCTCCCAAGCGCCTCTCCATCAATTTCTTCTGGAATGAAGGTTTTCTCTTTCAGGACTGGCTGCAGACACAGTTGGGACATACTTTGGGTGGAAATACTAAAAATGGCCTCTACTATCCAGACTTGGTCCGAGCATTTTACTGCAATCTGGACAGGCACCAAGGACAACTAAAATCACGCGTCAAAGGTATTGATATTACTTTAGATGATAATATTTGGATGAATGTGGCAAAGATTCCTGTCAATATTGGAGCACTTAATATTACTGCTGGCTATGAAGGCTTTGATAAAATGGAAGTTTATCGTTCTTATCTAAAGGATAATTACGAGGGAAACTTCAACCTCTATAGGACTGGGCCTATGAGAGCCAATGAGAGACTATTGGCTTACATCATAAGTTGGGTGTTATGCCCTAGAGGGTCAAATCATGCACAGTTGACCACGGAAGATCTACTGCTGATACATGGTATCAAAAATGGCTTAGCTTTGGATTGGCCTACCATTATTTCCGACTACATAATAAAGGCCAAGAGATTGCATTCTCATCTACCATATGCACTGTTCATCACCAAGATTTTGATTCACTGTGGTGTTCAAGTTAAGGGTGAATCTCATGAACTGTTGGACAGTCACAATACAATTGGAAAGAATGTACTAAACAAGATGGGACTGCAGAAGATTGATAACATTTGGACTGCTCCTGATGAGCAAGAAAGGGCTTCAGCTGCTATGGATGAAGACATGCCTCATCCTCAACCACAGGCTGCTCTCCCAGACCAGTATTTTCAGATGCTGGAAAATATTCAGAAGTGGCAGTTGGAATTCAGTGCTGTGTCTGAACAGCGATATCAGGCTCTCCAACAAAACTATGACAGCCTTAACTCCTATGTCCAAATTAGTTTTGAGGAACTTAACACAACAATCAGAAGGAGCTTTGAAGATTTTGAAGATCGTATCTCTTCTGTGGAGCGTGAATTAAGAGGAGCTCAACCTCAAGATAATGATGATGACATTTAGTGTTAGCTGTTAGCCTTTTAGGTCTTGAGCTGCATTTTATATCCTTTTTAATAATGATCTAGTAAAAAGGGGGAGAATTATTTATATGTGTGTGTGTTGATTTCTGCTTATTTTGTGGACTATTGGATTATATAATAAGCAGGGGGAGCTTTAATAGTTATATATGTTAATCAATACTAATACTGTTGAAAGTTTCTAGATTAGTCTCAACACACAGGTACACATATTGTTTTTCTTGATCATCATCAAAAAGGGGGAGATTGTTAGCACTATTTGAAGATTGGACAACTCTATTCAAGTATTCAAGTATTTTAATAATGATCAAGAAAATCAAGAATCAGGACATCAAAGTCAATTCAAGAAGACTATAGGAAGCTCAAAGATTTACAAGAAAATTCAAGTTGGAAGCAAGCTCAAAGACATAGAAGACTTAGTTTATAGTTGGGAGTGAATGATATCAAAAGGTAATCATCACTCAACAGCTCAGAGTATTTTCTCAAGAAAACTGCTTTTCGAAAAAGTACAAAAACACTGGAATAATCGATTAAATAATCGATTATGGAATTCTGAAATTAAATGAGATGCGGCAATAATCGATTATATAATCGATTATGTATTTTTGGAATTAAATGAGATGCGGCAATAATCGATTATGGGTTTTTGAGAATAAATGAGATGCGGCAATAATCGATTAGGTAATCGATTATGTGAGTTTTATAAATGTATTGCTTGCGGCAATAATCGATTATGTCCATAACATAATCGATTATGCTCGGAGATTTTTGAAAAATAAACGTTGCGAAAAAACCTCCAACAATTAAAAGAAAATCTGATTTTTATTTTGTGAACGTTGTGAGGCTTTGAAAAAGTAAATCATATGATTTCAAATTAAAAATAAAGATTTTATTCTATTTGAAATATTTGTCTATTTAAGAAGCATATCAGGGCTTTTCAGAAACACACCTGACTGATACATTCTTTACAACATTGTTTTCTGAAAAGCTTTACACTATTTCTGAGTATCTTGAGCCACGAAATTTCATGTTTTGAAAGTGAGAATATTTTTCTGTGGATTAATCTTTCTGTGAAAAATCTTAAGGATACTCTAAGCAGAGCAGGTGCTACAGTTTGAAAGCTTCACTCCAGGTGTTATTTTCCTTGTTTGTGTTCATCCTCTGAGGCTGTTCAGAGGAGGTGTTTTATCTTTCCTTGTGTGATTCAAGGAAAGTGTTTCATTCCTTGTGTGACTCAAGGAAAGTGTTTCATTCCTTGTAGGACTCAAGGAATGTGTGGTAATCTCTTGTGGGTTTCAAGAGATTGTGAGGTTTATCTTTAATTTTCTATTTTGCATGTTTCACTTGTGATTAGTGGTTGTAAAATTGTGATAAATTAAAGATAGTGACAGTGGGTGATCATCTCAGGTTGAGGTGATTGGGAACTGGACGTAGGGTTAAGGTTTAACCCGAACCAGTATAAATCTCTAGTGTTATCTTTCTCTTTCCCTTATTTCTTTATTTTTCCGTTGCGCTTTATAATATATCTGCTAGACAAAATAAATCAAGAGGGTTAAAATTTGAATTACATAAACGCTAAAGTTTTAATTTTTATTACATCAATTCACCCCCTCTTGATGCTACTTGGTAACAAATTTGATTATGAAAATATTAATGATTATCTGACTAGATTTAAACAAATGAAATTGAGATGTTTCACTCAGATTTTTGGGTAAGCATTGGTTCAAATGGCTTCAACTACATTAGAGTTTTCAATTAAAAAGGAATTGGTAAATTTACCACTAAAAGATTTGGCCCAACTAGTTGATAAATTAAGAAGAATTAAACAAATTAAATTTGAAAAGGAAAGATATCAAAAATTCGAGAAACCAATTAGAAAAGATAGGGTTGTATATGTAGAAACACCAAGTCATAATATCAATGAAACATTGAACTTGAAGAAGATGATTTTTGTAAAGATGGTAATGTACATATAGTTGAATTAAAAATGGGACCTTTATATGTTTGTAAGTTATTGCAAAAATGTTAGGTTCAGTATAAAATGGTTAATCAAACATATAGCTTTGATATTACTAAGGTTGATAAATATTTGATATCGTGTTAAAAGATAAACATATTAATCTAAGTTATGATCATAAGTTGTCTTCTTTAGAACAAAGAAAAGGAAAAAAAAAGTATTGTAAATATTATAATATGCATGATCATTGGACTAATAATTGTATTCATTTCAAGAATACTATTTAAGAGACTATCAAACAAGGAAGACTAAAATTCAAAGAAAATCCAATTCAAGTGAATATTGATTCTTTTCAAACATAAGTTAGTTATGTTGATCCAAGATTTAATCTTAATGTTGTTGATAATATTACCGTGCCTAATCTTGCTCAAACTTTAATGGTTGATATTCTTGCTCAAATTTTAATGGTTGATATTAGTGATGATTTCAACTTAAGGCATATAAAGATAAATTTCAAACGAAAATTTCCAGCTTGAGTTAATTAAAATAGATAAAAGGTAAGTTATCCTAAAGTAAGAGATTCGTTGGTTGAGTTTCTGAATAAAAAGAAAGATAATAATGAGGATGTGACACTTTGTCCAAGGTATAGTGTTATTTTCAATAAAGCTACGAAGGTTTTCGAGCTCAAAAGAATAAAAAAAAAAGTCATAAATCAACAATAGAACTACAATTTTAAAGGGAAATAGATAGTCTAAATGGTAGTTGGAGATGGTCAAAGGCCTATGAAAACTTTTATGACATATGTAAAGGCTCCAATTAATAGATGAATGCATAAAGATTCATATTGACTAGGGAGTTTTGTCAAAATACTAAGAAATTGAAATTTTTTCAATAAAATTTCATTTCATATGAATGTGAATCTTGGTTTCTCAAATTCTTATAGGATTGTTCATGTGAGGCACCCTAATTGAGGAATAATATGCAAAAAAATACAATGGAGGGAGTTTTAAAGGGAGACTCAAAACTAAGAAAACCATATGTATAGTGATTTTGTTGAGTCATTTATTAACTAGTTTGAATTTATGTTCGTAAGACATAATAATCAAGGAGATAATGAAAAAAGGGTTAATTCAATATTGCTCACTAAATATACAATTTTTTTTAGAATTATCAAATGAATAGTAATGAAGATAATAATTATTATGAACCAAATTTGAAACCAAAGGCGGTATGGGTGACTTATGCATCTTATAAGTCTCCTCTTTGAGATATAGTGTTTATCGAACCTCCTTCCAAGGAAATGAGGTTCCACTTAAAACCTTTTATGTTAACGGTAGAAGTTGAGGGATTGAGAGTTGATAAGATATTGGTCGACAAGGGTGTTCTTATCAACATTTTTCCTAAATTAACGCTAAAAAGATTTAGCAAAAAGGTTGAGGATTTGGTGAAGCATAACATTTTAGTTTCGAACTGTCGTTGGAAGTCATCAAACTCGAAGCGGATGATTGCTCTCTATGTAACTATGGTGTTACCAAGTAGTATCAAGAGGGGTGGTGAATTGATACTATAAAAATTAAACCTTAAGCGTTTATTTGATTCAAATTTTATCCCTCTTGAATTTATCAGTCTTAACAGATATTTAAGATAGCGCAACGGAAAAATAAAGAGATAAGGGAAAGAGAGAGATAACACCAGAGATTTATACTGGTTTGGGTTAAACCTTAACCCTACGTCCAGTTCCCAATCACCTCAACCTGAGATGATCACCCACTCTCACTATCTTTAATTTATCACAATTTTACAACCACTAATCACAAGTGAAACATGCAAAATAGAAAATTAAAGATAATCCTCACAATCTCTTGAAACCCACAAGATATTACCACACCTTCCTTGAGTCACACAAGGAATGAACACACCTTCCTTGAATCACACAAGGAATACCAACACCTCCTCTGAACAGCCTCAGAGGATGAGTACAAACAAGGAAAATATCACCTGGAGTGAAGATCTCAAACTGTAGCACCTGCTCTGCTCAGAGTTTTCTCAAGATAAAAGATTAAAGCACAAAAAATGTATTCTTTTTTTCAAATCAGAATTCAGTGGCTCAAGATGCTCAGAGAAAATGTGTAAAGCTTTTCAGAAAGTATATTGCTTAGAATGTTTCAGTCAGGTGTATTTTGAAAAACCCTGATATGCTTTCTTAAATAGATCAATATTCCAAATAGAATAAAATCTTTATTTATAATGTCAAATCATATGATTTACTTTTTTAGAGCCTCACAACGTTCACAAAATAAAAATCAGATTTTCTTTTAATTGTTGGAGGATTTTTCGCAACGTTAATTTTTCTAAATTCTCTGAGCATAATCGATTATGTTATAGACATAATCGATTATTGCCGCAAGCAATGCTTTTATAAAAAGTCACATAATCGATTATCTAATCGATTATTGCCGCATCTCATTTAATTCCAGAAATCCATAATCGATTATATAATCGATTATTCCAGTGCCTAATTTATTTTCAAATTCCATAATCAATTATATAATCGATTATTATAGTGCCTCATTTATTTTCAAATTCCATAATCGATTATATAATCGATTATTCCAGTGCCTCATTTAATTTCAATTTCCATAATCGATTATATAATCGATTATTCCAGTGTCTCATTTATAGTCTTTCCAAAAATGGTTTTCTTGAGAGAATACTCTGATCTGAGTGATGATTACCTTTGATTTCATTCACTCACAGCTTATCAACTAAGTCTTCAATGTCTTTGAGCTTGCATCCATCTTGAGTTTTCTTGATGTCCTGATTCATAGGTTTCTTGATCATTATTAAAATACTTGAATCCTTATGTAGTGTTGTCCAATCTTCAAAGAGTGGTAACATATGGGAGCTTAAACTAGACCAACAATATTTTTGCTATTACAGTCTCATGTAAATTTTAACATTTTATTGGGAAGAGAGTGGATTCATGAAAATGCGATAGTACCATCAACAACTCATAAAAAACTATTTATGTGGAATCAAGATAGTCATATTGAGGTTGTTGAAGATTACCAAAGTACTTATACTATTTATACATCACATGTTGATCAACCATTGAATAGTTTGGACTAATTAAGTCATTCAATTGTTGAACATATCATGGATTTCAATTTGAAAATGCATAATATGTGATTTTTCTTGACTCAATTGAATGCCTATCTTAGTAAGAATAAATCGAGTATGAGCTAAGAAGCTATGGGTACTAGTATTATAAAAGTAAATAAGTTGATTTTTTTGACAAGTGTATGAACTTATGTTTCTCAAAATAAAAGTATTAAGGATAAGTGAGATTGGATTACATCTATGATAACTTTTTGTTAAGATTCAAGAAATCTATCACATCGAATCATAAAAAGGTTGAAGCACAACACCCGTTCAAGGAAGTTAATTTTGGAATTGATAAGAACAAAAGACTTACACAGATCAATAAGTTTCTTATAAAAAATTGCAAGAAAGGTTGATAAAAATCCTTCAAGATTATAATTTTATTTTTTTGCTTAGGAATATGAAGCGATGTTTAGTCTTGATAGGAATTTAGATTAATATTGATGGCTTGTTATTAAAGGGAAAAGACTGGTGAAACATTCACCTCAAAGATTTGCACAAAAAATCATTGATAAAATTAAAGATGAGATTGAAAAATTATTGAAAGCAAAATTTATTAGAGCTACGAAATATGTTGATTGGATCTCTAAAATAGTTCCAATTATTAAGAAAAATGAAAAGATGAGAATTTACATTAATTTTTGAGATTTAATTTTGACTACTCCAAAACATGAATACTTTATGTCTATTACTAATATATTAATTGATGTTGTGATTGAAAATGAAATGTTAAATCTTTTGTATGAATATTCTAGTTACAATAAAATTTTTATTACTTAAGATGATGTGTCAAAAACAACATTTTGATGTCTTGGGACATCAAGAAAAACTTATGAATGGTTAATAATACCATTTGGTCTAAAAAATGTTAGGACAACTTATCAAAGAGCTATGAATTTAATTTTTCATGATTTAATTAGTGATTTTATACAAGTTTATTTTGATGATATTGTTATAAAATCAAAATTGAAAGAAACTAAGTTTAACAATTTGAAGCAATCTTTTGAGAGAATGTGAAAGCATGGTTTAGAAATAATCATTTGAAATGTGTTTTTAGTGTGTGTAGATGAATTTTTAGGATTTATTATCTATGAAGAAGGGATTGAAATCAATAAGAATAAGGACAAAGATATTATCGAAATTTCAGTTCCAAAAAATAAGAAATATTTGCAATATTGTCGGATAAAATTAATTGCTCAAAGAGAATTTAAATATGGAGAAGAATATGCTACTTACTACTTAAGTAGATTATTAATAGATACTAAAACTCAATATAGTGCCAATGAGAAATTAGGTTTTGTATTTATTATTCATATCGTAAACTTAAATATTTTTTGAAACCCCATGATGTGATTGTTTTCTCAAGAAATATTATTAAAGTTTTTATTATTGAAACCTATGATGCATAATTGAATAGGGAAATGTAAACTTGCATTAACTGAATTTTTATTGTAATTTGACACTTTTAAATCAGTTAAAGGTCAAATAATTGTTAACTTCATAATCATACATCAATCGAGTTAGAAGTTTTATTTATAAAAATCAATCAATAAATTTTATATTTTAATGATTCGAGTATAATAAAAGGAACAATAATAAAAATTATTATCATTTCACTTACTAATATTATTATATAAAATTTACTATTTTAGTAAAAAAAAATTATCACTAATTAATCCATCACCAATTTACTAAAAAATAAAAAAAAATTATAATAAATTTGAAAAAATTTAATACTAAAAAATAACTATAAATTTACAATAAAATATATTCTGTAAAAAAAATTAAATTAATAAACTAAAGAATATTAAGTATTAATATATATATATATAATATTCTATTAATTTTATATTGTATTGTAAATTTTATTTATATATATATAAAAAAAAAGTGAATTGTAGCTTTTTTTAAACTTTAAGTTTAAAATTTAAATTTTTATAAATATTTTTTATTTTTTATTATAGTTATATTTTAATATTTATATAATTTTTTACTATATAATTAAATTAAATTAATTGTAAGTTTTCCATTTTCTTAACAAAATAAAAATATAAATTAACAAACAGTTACTCTAACATTTATTAATAAAATATTTTATTCGGATCTACTATCTGAACTTGGTGCCTTCACGAAAGATGTATAAAGCAGGTCCTCTATTTATATATATATATATATATATATATATATATATATAAATAGAGGACCTGCTTTATACATCTTTCGTGAAGGCACCAGACACTATAGTCATTGTTCATCTTCTCTTTGACATCGGTAAATTTCTTCCGCAAAAATATGTTGGTGAGTTTTTTTCTTTTTTTTCTTTTATCTCTTAAATTGTTCTTCGCTTTGAAATTTTGCATGGGTAAATTTCAAGTTTTGTAACAACATACTCAATAAGTTTTTTTCTTTTATATCTCTTAAATACATTTTAATATTTAATTTTCATTTTCCAAGTATTTTTATTTTCTCCAAATTCCCAATTTCATAATTTTAAAAAAGTTTTCTTTTAAGATTCTCAAATTTTAAAGGTTTGTAATAAAATATTAATAGCCTCAAACATTTTTAACGGAGACTATTTTGTTATTATTAATGTAATATTTTTTTGCTATTAGTTTTTCAATCTCTATTTCTTAAATAATATGTCTAAGGATAATAGAAAAATTAATAATAGATAAAAATCGAATAGAAAAAATAAAAAAATAGAACTATGTTTTAAGTTGAATTTGTTTATTTTTTTAAATAAATAAATAATATGTTAAAAAACTTATAATTATTTCATTTGTTTAAAAATATTTAATATTTTAATAATTTTTTATCTTAAATATTTACAAATTTTAAATTTCATTTATTATATAGGTTTAAGGAGATAACTTATGTTAAATTTCAATTCCCAAAATAATTAATATCTTTATTTATTATTTTTTATTTCAATTCTAAAAATAATTTCTAATTTAAGTATATTAGAGAAAATTTATAATTAATAATAATTTTTCAAGTCTCATTTCGTAAAATTGATTTTTACTCATTTTCTAATTTTACTTAATTTTATCTTATATCATTTATAATATTTTTTTATCCATTTTTCTTCTTTTTGTGTATAAGGAATTAAAATCATTTAAGTCTTTCATAACAACATAAGATCTAAAACAATATCATTCTTTCATTTTTTTTTCAACTGTAAACATTTAATATTTGATATCATATATTTTAATTAGATAAATAATAATTATTTTTAAGTAGAAATAATTTTCATGATCAACTACACAAATATTAACTATAGAAAAATAAATAAATATAAATTATTTTGATTGATCAAATTTTTTATATACAACTATCTTGATTTTTGTCATTAAGTTGTTACTCCTATAAATAAAATATCACAAATGTTCCTTATTGTAATTCAAACAAAATATTCTTCTTACTAAATAAAAATTATTTTTTTTAAAATTATTATTAATATGACAAAATTTTAATTTATTAGCTAAAATTGTCATAATTATTTTTTTTTAATTAATAAACATAAATATATTAATAAAAATTAACATTAGAAATATCAAAAATAATTATAAAATATAATAAAAAATAAGTAAAAATATAAAAAAAAATTAAATAATAACCCAATAATTTTAATATATCAATATAATTTCCATCTTAATCTTTCACAGCTCAAAATCGTAATTTCTAAATAATTTTTTTATATTTATATCAAACATAATGATCATTTTTCTAATAAATTTACTTTCTTTATTATTTTTACATACAACATCAATAAGTGGATTCACAATCATTTAAAAAACAAATAAAAAAAATATACATCATAAAATATCAACAGCTATGTATATAAATATGAAATATAACGAAAAAAAAAGAAAATTATTACTAGTAATTTACAAATCATAACACTTCAGTACCATCTAACATCTCATACCATCTTTAGTTTTCCATTTCTAAACAATATTATATCTAATATAATATGAAAAGTCAAACATTAACACGGTACAACATCAATAACAATCATTCTTTGTATCTCTAAACAAAAATCGAATTCTGAAATTCCATCACTTTTGGATGATTAATTACAGAAGTTATGTTTGTTTGGAGGTATAAAAAATAATTAAGGAGAAGTGAACTTAAAAATATTACATTTGTTAAGTACAAATTTTAAATAAATATTTATTTTCAGAAATACAAATACTTCATGTTTTTTTGTTAACACTTTCATCTTTATTCTAGTAGTTAGTTTGTTAGTTTTATTAATTATAGTTAGTTTTGTAATTGTGTCTGACATCATTATTTTTCCATATATAAACAAATTCTTGTAATTGACCAAAACATCAATAAAAACACAATGTATTTTCCTATTCGTGTTGATTCATTCTTTAAACTCTCTAAAGTTTTCACATGATATCAATGAGTCTTTTATAGTTCATTACATCTTCGTCTTCTTCACTCATTCTTCCATGGCAACTTCTCCTACGGCTCTTTATTCGTCAAACCCTTACTTTCTTACTACTGGTGATAGCCTTGCAATTCCTCTCGTTCTGATCAAATTGGATGGTTCCAATTATCATTTTTGGTCTCGTGATGTTTCAATAGCCCTTCACTCAAAGAATACACTTCACTTCATCGATGCAGTCTTCGTCGTCCCCCTCTTAGTTCTGCCATGTTTGGTCATTGGGATTGCTATAATTCTATCGTCATGTCGTGGCTTGTTCGTTCTCTTGATGTTAATATTGCAGTGTTCCTTGGATGGACACCATAATTGAGATCTGGAATACTTTGCAGAAACATTATTATCAACGGGATGTTTTTTGCATCTCTCATATCCAAGAAAAAATTTACGCTCTTCGCAAGGTTCTCTTAGTATCACTGCTTATTTCACTCTATTGCAAAATCTTTGGCAAGAATTGGACCAATTTCGTCCTTTTCCTTCATGTTCTTGTGAAATCAAGTGTTCTTGCAATCTCGTTTCTATTATACGTTCTTATTGATGGTGATTACATCCTTCATTTTCTCAAAGGACTTAATGAACAATACTCTATCGTTCATTCTCAAATCATGATGATGCAATCACTACCAGATCTTGGTCATATTTTCTCATTTCTAATCCAATAAGAGCGTCAATTAGGTGTATGATGATCTTCATACTTTGGCTTACTTTCCTTCCTCGACATGAGGACATGGTGGTTCTGGTGTTCGTTTTCAGACTTCCTCAACTTCCGGTAGGAGACGTGGCCGTGGTTGAAGTTCTAAAGTGTGTGCTCCTTGAGATCATCCTGGTCACACTATTGAAACTTTCTATAAGAAACATGGATATCTTCCATATATGCAGAATTCTCATTCAGCTCATAATGTTCAAGCACCTGAAGATATTGATGAAGGTGATGATACTACTACTGTCCTTTCTCAATCAGGGGTGTCTTTTGCTCCAACTATGACTCTAACTACTAAGCAACCTCAGGCCTTAATGGCTCTTTTCCAACAATCAAATTTGAATGGTACCACAGTTAATCACATTTCCACTAATCTTGTGAACAAAAATTTAGGTAGTGTTTGCATCCTGTCCAATTTATTTCCCAAAGATACTTGGATCACTTATACATGTGCTTTTATTCATGTTTATAACAATTTCTCTTTGTTTCAAAGTCATAAACTCATTACCCTTGTCCATGTTAAACTAACTAATGGTGCTAAGGTTCAAACCAATATTTATGGCAATGTGCTTTTCTCTAAATCTCAATTTATCTTCTTATATTTTTCTTGTGTTTTTCTTCTAAAGTTATGTTTGGATTGTTACCAAGTAGCATCAAGAGGGGGGTGAATTGATGGAATAAAAATTAAAACTTTAACATTTAATTAATTCAAATTTTAGCCCTCTTGAATTAATCAGTCTTAGCAGATATTTAATATAGCGCAACGGAAAAATAAAGAGATAAGGGAATGAGAGAGATAACACCAGAGATTTATACTGGTTCGGGTTAAACCTTAACCGTACGTCCAGTTCCCAATCACCTCAACCTGAGATGATCACCCTTTCTCACTATCTTTAATTTATCACAATTTTATAACCACTAATCACAAGTGAAACATGCAAAATAGAAAATTAAAGATAAACCTCACAATCTCTTGAAACCCACAAGAGATTACCACACATTCCTTGAGTCCCACAAGGAATGAAACACCTTCCTTGAGTCACACAAGGAATGGAACACTTTCCTTGAATCACACAAGGAAAGATAAAACACCTCCTCTGAACAGCCTCAGAGGATGAACAAAAACAAGGAAAATAACACCTGGAGTGAAGATCTCAAACTGTAGCACCTGCTCTGCTCAGAGTTTCCTCAAGATAAAATATTAGAGCACAAAGAAATATTTTCTCTTTCAAAACATAAAATTTCGTGGCTCAAGAAACTGAGAGAAAAATGTAAAGCTTTTCAGAAAAGAATATTGCTTAGAATGTTTCAGTCAGCCCTGATATGCTTATTAAATAGACAGATATTCCAAATGAAATGAAATCTTTATTTTAATTCGAAATCAAATCTTTTACTCTGTTNCCTTTAATTGTTGGAGGACAAATATTCCCAAATAAAATAAAATCTTTATTTTAATTTGAAATCATATGTTTTTCCAAAAACAGTTTTCTAGAGAAAGCACTCTGAGCTGAGTGATGATTACCTTTTGATTTCATTCACTCACAGCTTATAAACTAAGTCTTCTATGTCTTTGAGCTTGCTTCCAACTTGAGTTTTCTTGTAAATCTTTGAGCTTCCTTTAGTCTTCTTGAGTTGACTTTGATGTCCTGATTCTTGATTTTCTTGATCATTATTAAAACACTTGAATTTCATGAATAGAGTTGTCCAATCTTCAAATAGTGGTAACATGGATTATAGTATATTCAAAGGAAGGGAAAAGAAAAGAAATTAAGGAAAAAAAAAAACTTGTTTGAATTAAAAAAATAAAAAATAAAAAAAAATTGAAAGTAAAATAATATTATTTATTATTAATAAATTTTTTAATTATTTTTAATATTTTTTAAAAATATATTATTATTATTATTATATAAATATATATATATAGTTTAATATTATTATTAATAAATTTCTTAATTATTTTGAATTTATTATTATTATAAAATAAAAATAAAAAATAAAATATTATTATTAATATTTTTTAAATTATTATTATTATTATAATAAATATATATATACTATTTTAATATTATTAATATATATTTTTAAAAAATTAGATAATTATTAATAATTTTATTTAATAATAATTATTATTATTATTTAATTAATATTATATTAATTATTTATTATTATAATAATATATAAAATATATTAATATTTTAATATATATTATCGATTATGTAAAATAGATAATGGATTATGTGTAATATATGTAACTTTCCTCTCATTTCTTTATATTTAATTGCCAAAAGGTAAGTGAAGCAATTTTTTTTTTTAAATCTGTGTTTTTATACTTCAATTTTTATACTTTTCTCATAAATATTCTCTCTCTATCTTTCCATCCAAAGATCCAAACATACGCTAAATCTCTCTTTCTCATTAAAACTTATTAAATCTCTCTTTCTCATTAAAACTCATTGGCTTCTTATCTTGTAAAATTTCTTTTTCCCTTCATGATTGTCGGATTTTGAATTCAAATTCTATGAGGATGATTGGTGTAGCTAAAGTTCAACATGATCTTTATACAATGAAGTCTTGTTTCAAAACCATTTTACACAGCATAAATAATTTCTTTTCTTATAAGAATAATCTTTGGCATATTAGGTTTGGTCATCTCTCACATGATAAACTTTGTAGTTTGAAACAATCGTACCCTTCTATTGAATGTAATAAAACTTATTTGCCTTGTGATTTTTGTCATTTCTCTAAACAAAAGCATTTGTCTTTTCCTAATAGTGATTTTTTTTATTAATTACTTAATCTTGTACATTTTGTACATTTAGGGTTCAATTGCTACATCATCTCTACATGGTTACAAATATTTTCTTACCATTTTCAAACACAATAGCCATTTTACTTGGATCTGTCCTATGAAATTAAAATCTGAAACAAGTTTTTTAGTACAATCTTTTGTTGCTCTTATTTAACACATTTTTTTAAACTACTTAAATTTATCCAAACTAAAAATGGTCTTGAATTTAATCTTTCTAAGTTTTATGATGAAAAGGGGATCATTCATCATAAAAGTTATGCGGAAACACCATAGCAAAATGGCTTAATCGATCGCAAACATCAACATATTTTAAATATCGCTAGGTCATTTGTTGTTTCATTCTAGTTTGCCACACTATTTTTGGAGTTATTCTACTTGATAACAAATCACCTTATTATATGCTACATAACAAAATTCTTGATATTTCACATTTAAAAGTATTTGGATGTCTTGTTTTTGCCTCCACTATCACTTCTAAGATAAAGAAATTGGACTTTAGATCATGAATATGTATTTTTCTTGGCCAAGAAGGAGGTGTTAAAGGCTTTGTTCTATATGATTTGAAAATTAGGGAAATTTTTCTATCAAGGCATGTACAATTTTATGAAATGTTTTTTCTCAAAAACAATCACAAGGTTCTTCACACTGACCTTCAATTTTCACTCAATATCATTCAATCCTTCCTACATAGTTTGAAGATATTTTTCCTTTACCTTCCATTTTCCTAAATAACTCTCTTACACTTTACCTACTAAATATTTTCCATCTTTAATTAACCTTTCATCTAAACCTAAATCTATCTCTAACATGCCTTTATCTACTCTTCCTACTTCTTCTACATCTCCTATTTAGCAAAGAAAATCTCAAAGAACCACGAAGCCTTTAGATTACTTAAAAGACCATTATTGTGCATTGGTTGGTGCTTCATTTACACAATCTTTTTCTATGGTTAGGGAACGATATTTTTGAGATTAATCAGATCAAATCCTTGTTAAATAAAAAAATTGATATTAAAAATCTTGGTTCTTTATGATTCTTCTTAGGATTTAAAATTGCTAGACCTCTAAAGGTATTTCCCTTAATTAAAGAAAATATGCATTGGATCTCTTACAAGGTGCTGGATTATTGGTCTCCAAACCTTTTTCTACTCCAATGGAATATTCCTCAAGCTTTCTAAGACTACTGGGTTACCTCTTCTTGATGCTTCTACCTATAGAAGACTCATTGGTAAGCTTGTTTGTCTAACGAATTCTAGACTGTACATTAGTTTTGTTATCAGCAAGCTTAGTCAATTTCTCAGTAACCCCACTTTCATTCACTTGCAAGCAACTCTTCTCACTCTTTGATACATCAAAAGTAATCTTGCACAAGGTCTTTTCTTTCCCACTAAGTCTTCATTTCACCTTATTGGTTTTTCTGATTCAAATTGGGAAGTTTGTCTTAATACACGAAAATTTGTCACTAGTTTCTATTTTTTCCTTAGTTCTACATTGATTTCTTGGAAACTTAAGAAGTAATCAACTGTATCAAGATCTTCTTTTAAGGCAGAATATAGGGTCTTAACTCATGTAAGTTATGAAGCTTAGTGGCTGATGTATCATCTTTGAGATTCTGGCATTCTACTCACTCGTTCTGTTGTGCTCTTTTGTGACAACAAATCTACACTTCATATAACAACAAACTCGATTTTTCATGAACAAATCAAATATATTGAACTTGATTGTCACCTAGTACGCAAGAAAATCGAGTCCAAATTGTTACATCTCATGCTCATTCCTTCTAAAGGTCAAACTACAGACTTACTCACTAAGCCACTTGTTAAGACCATTTCAAACTTTGAATGATTAACCTCCACTTTAATTTGTAGAGGCATCTTAATATACTTTCATCTTTAGTCGTGAAATCGTTTTTTTTTTTTGTCATATATAAATAATTTCTTGTATTTTTCTATTCATATGGATTCATTCTTTATATTCTCTAAAAATTTTACATTCTTTTTCGCTTCTTATTTTATAGTGAACTCATGGCTTATATTATACGTTTATAGAAATGAAAGTTTTTTTTTTGTCTAATATTTTTCACTTTAATGTTTGGAATTTCCTTTTTTTTCTTTTTATTTTCAATATTTTATAAAAAGGAAGTTTATTTTTTAAAACTAAATATGTTCAAGAAAATAAATCTGGACATAATATTCTTATGAATATAATTTCTAGGAATACATTATTTTACCTTTAAATATCACGATTCAATTTTAAAACAAATTTTAAATCTAATTTGAATTCTTAATTTAAGTCACAAAGTTCTCTTTATCTTAATTTTTAAGATTGTTCATTTGACTTCGCTTAAATAAGACAAAGGTGATTTTGACATTGTGGTCACAACATCAAATAAATAAAATAAATAAAATGATGGTAAAGATTAAATAAGATTATTTCAAAAACACTAATATTTATAAAATAAATAAAAAAAATAAAATTTTATATAAAAACTAGTTTTGAATGACAACGATCCACCTATCATTTTGTCCAAAACTTTTATTTACATATTTTATAAAAAGTAAAAGTTTTTAATTGATCATACTACCAGAAAAAGAACTTCTACTAACTATATTAAATTTACTAAATTTCACATACTAACAATATAAGTTTAAAATATTTAATGTTATAAACTAAACTAATCATTTTTAATTTTAATTAATTAATTAATTGAGTCTCATAAGATACAGAAAGTAACTTTAGTAAAAAGTTGTTTTTGAAATAAATTTCATACTTTTTTCTCGATCCCCTCTCTTTATACAAATGCCTATAGAAAGAAAAAAAAATTGTAATATAAAAAACCTCTTAACGATTTTTAAGGGAAAGTAATTTTTCTGTTTTTATTTTCTAATATTGTTTACAAATTGTTTTTCTTTCTTGCATTATCTTTATCTCTGTTTAGATTGATTAAATTCGAAAAGAAAATATTGAAGAGATCTACTTTGGTTGGCTGAAGGTGTATTAATTATTGTAAAGTTTTTTATATTCGTATTCAATATGAATAAAATTAAATGCAATAATTTATTGTTTCATTTTTGGAGAGTTTTTTTTATACGTTTATTTAATAATTATATTTTAAATAATATTTCTCTTAACTATAAAATAATTAAAATAAAAAAAATTTAAGTTATAGTAGACTAACTTCCTCTTTTATCGGAAAAAAAAACGGTATAAACATAGAAATGTAATTTTTTAAACACTGATTTTGATGATTTTTTAATAAATGATTTAGAAAATTAATTGTTATTATCGGAATTTTCAAATATCATTTGTTATAATATTATCTTTACTTTCAAAATAAGAAGATAAAAACAAGAGAATAAAGTATTGAAGTCATTTTCAAAATATGAAGGTAAAGAGTTAGATGGTGTGAAGTTTGTGAAAATATAAAAATGACATGTTATTTCAAAATAAGAAGATAGAAAGAATTGATTGTAAATCAAATCTAAAATTTCAATAAGAGAAAAATATTTTACATAATGGTGTATCGATCTGATCCTATTTTTTATATGTTGAATAATTAACTTAATAATTATATGTTAATTAAACTAATTTTTATTAAGATGTTACTTTTTTTCTTAATTATATTTTTTAATTATTATTTTTTTTATTTTTAATGATTTTTTATTAACATATTTTGTTATTACTGGTTAAAATAATTATTAGAAACCAGTTTCAAAAATTTTTCTTCTTTGTTCCTGCTCGTCCTGTCATAAATCCGTTTACTTTCTTTCACAAGTATATATTTTGACTACACCGACAATCAAATTAATATTGAAATAAAAATAATATATTTTCAACAATAAAAATATAAAAAATGTTAAAATTATATTTTAAATTTCTATCTTATTTATACACGTGAGCTTAGATTAAGATGATATTACTTGATTTTAATTATCTTAATTCACATATTGATAGAGTTTTAACTTAATCCGAAAATTTCTCATTATATCTATCCGTACATAAATAAATAAATCATAAAAAAACATATATGTAAACAATGTGCAAATAAGCAAGACTTACACCATCTTTCTGAATGAATAAAAACTCTAAATGTAGAAAATATATGACAAAAATATTTATTTAAAATAGAATTTTGCTACAAGCACAATTCTACTCTATTTATAGGTTTCGCATCAGGTGAAATTATAAACACAGGATAACTACGTTTTTATTTTTAAAGTTTAATTGCGATTTTAATCCATGATTTTGGAAATTTTTAATTTTTTTTTGTTTTTGTTCAGAATTTTAGTTCTTTAATTTTTAATTATCTATAATTTTTTACTTCAATTTTATATGCATAATTTTAAATATTCATAAATTTATTAAATTTTTAGTGTATTAAACTTTTTTATCATAGAGAAATTAATCAAGATATTTGTGAATTTCTTGGTTATAATTTAAAAAATGAAGATGATGACTTTTTTAAAACTAAAAATCGATAAAACTACATATATTTTTAAAAATCAAAGGATCAAAATTGTTAAAAAAGAAATTGAAAACTAAAATTATGAATAGTTAAAAATTGAAGAGCTAAAATTGTGAGGAAAAAAAGTATAGATCAAAGTTGTTGTAAATAGATATCAAAATTATGGTTAAATATTTATTAATTATAATACGTGTAAACACGTTGTTTTAAAAAGTAACTTTAAAACATTTTAAAATATGAAAGAAGAGGAATTGAAACTCATCCTATGAGTCATACTAGCCATAATTTTCTCATGGAAAGAAAAAGAAAATCGGAAACGTTGCCTTAAGTAAAAAATTAAATATGTAATTATATTTTAAATTTTTAAAATTTAAGATAACTTTCTAAAGTAAAAAAAAAAATTATCTTTCAAATTTAATAAAATATTTCAAGATTATTTTTTATGTAAATTAAAATGGATCACTTTTTTTAATATTACTAATATGTTAATTTTTTTTAATAGGAGATTGGAACCCATAATTTTTTTTTTTAATCAACAAATTAATCTTATATCTCCTAATAAAGATGAACATGATAGATGTTGTATGGTGCACACCAATTTTATTGATCTCATTCTTACATTTTAAAGAGTATTCTACATCTTCTTTTTCTTTCTTTCTCATATTTGATTCACTTTTGACATTATGGATTTGTTGGAGACAGTTTTCAATGATGATGTTTCAGTTTTCTTCTTCCCTCCCCTTCTTCAATGGTAAAAGATTAAATAAATGATAATATTAAACGTATATCTGAATTTTGTAAGATACTCGTATAGTTAAATATATTATATTTACGTATAATATATATTATTAAATAATAATATGTCTATATCTATCATATTTAATTTTATTAGATATTTTTTCTTATATTCAACGCATTTAATTTTATTAGATATTCATGTTGCGTTGATAACAAATATAATATATTTATATATTTATAAATATTACACGTATTTATTATACAAATGTATGTTTATCAACATTCTTTTAAATAAATATGCACTTGATTTTGCTTGTATTATATAAAGCCTTATCGAGAACTTTCACTAATAAAACAAAAAATATTGGTACACCTTGTTGTTCACTAGCACTGTGATGTGCCATTGGCATAGGTGGAAGCTGTTGCTGCAACTTCGACAAGGGTCTGGGTGTCCTTCTATGATTGCAGGTACATCATGTTGACATCGAAGGTGCACAAATTAAAAAGCTTGTTAATGGCAAAGTGGTTTGCTGTTAGATATGTGTCAAAGGAAAAATAATAAGGTATGAAATTAAAACCGCAAGAAAAGAAGAAAGAGTAACGTCAAACATAGTGGAAATTTCAATTTGATCAAATAAAATATTTGAATATTGAAGATCCAATAGAGGTGAAATATGTTGAAGAAAAATAAATAGAAAAAAAAAGTATGAAATATAAGATAAATGTGAATTTTCATTAATGGAAAACACATAATTTCTATACATTATAATCCGTAAAAATTAAATATTAGAGGTTGTATTTATAAGTATCAAATAATATTTCAATATATTCTTCATTGTCTCATACTACATTTTATTCTCTTTATTTTTCTAAAAATGAAAAAAATGAAAACGGGTATACCTGTGAGACCCGAATCCACGACTATAAAGTTAATTTTGATGAGGTCATGTTTTTTAGCCTAAAAATTATAGGTGCTACCTATTAGTGTTTGATGGACAAAATATTCGTGAAAGAAATCGGGTGAAATATGAAAGTCAACCCGGATGATATGTGATCAAATTTGGTTCATGCTAAGAACATCTCCACAACTTAGAGGAGATCTTCTTGATTTTAGCGCAAATATAACAGGTATTTTAACAGAAGTGGGTTTTGAGTCTAACTCAACCTCATAAAACTGGTTTATAAGGTGGGGTTTGTCTCCACTGTATATATATTAAAGTGATAATATCACTAAGTGATGTGGGATCTCCAACACACCCCCTCTATGTCGAGATTTCATTAGCTCAAACGTTGGACTGAACAATTGTGTCAAGACAATGGTAAGACGACATATTTTTTTTTTCTTTTGAATCGACAATGACAAATATGTTAATAAAAATTGGCACTAAAAGTACCAAAAGTAATTACAAAATATAATTGAGCAAAAGTGTACAAAAAGTTAAATAGTTAATTAGATAATTATCCCTCTCCTTACTAAAAGTTAGATTCGTTAACAGATAATCACCAACTAGATTATCAAACACATAAGGAACAAGACTAGGGATCCATACACTATTCTGCAAAAAGATCCAACAACCATTGAAACCCTAGACATGACCCACAACCAGGAGTTCAGTTGAGTCAAAAAGAAAATTTCTTCTGTATCTACCTTCTTATTGCGAAACAACACATCATTCCTACGCTTCCACAAACTCCACACCACCTTCCAATATATGTTTACCTTCTTGTTTTGGAAGTGAATGTAGTGTTGTAACAAATGTTGCTTGAGAGTTTTAGTTCTACAAATACTTATGTCAAACCACGTATAGCATTTGTTCCACACCACATTAGCGATCTTGCACTCCAAAAACAAGTGTGTGATGGATTCCTCCTCCACACCACATAACCCGCAACTGGTCACAACCACTTGCACCCCCCTACCCCTCAACTTATCCCTCGAAGCTATTCCTTCTAATACTGTTCTCCACACTAAATGTAATGCCTTAGGGACAGCTTTAATCTTCCAAAGCTCAATAACAAAATCTCCTTGTATCTCATTCTGGATAATGGAATAAGCTGATTTAACACTGAACATTCACATGTCATCCCCCTTCCAAACCCATTTATCTTCTCCTTCAATAGTAGGTTGTTTCAATATAATGAAATCTAAGAGTTGTTTTACCAAATCTTCTTCCCACATGAACCAACGTTTTCTCCACGCCAGATTCCATACCCACCGACCATCCTACCAAGTGCCCATATTATTGACAAAACCTTGTTGATCACTAGAATTCATAAACAGCCTACTAAACTTCACACTTAATGCCTCTTTCCCAACCCACTTATCCTGCCAAAATAATGTAGCTTTACCGTCACCTACCACCATACTCATATTTTTTGCAAACCAGCCTTCACCTTATTCATTAGCCCCAAAAATCTTTTTTAAATCCTTCCACCATGCTGAACAAGCTTTAACTTGTTTTTTATTCTCTAAACCTTTCCATCCTCCATACTTAACTTCTCATACATGCTTCCAGATCCCTTTATTCTCCTTTACTAGTCTCCATTTCCACTTAGCAAGTAATGCATCATTAAATGATCCCACATCCTTAACACCAAGCCCTCATTTGGTTCTTGGGTTTGCAAATAGTTTCCCATTTCACCCAATTTATTTTTCTCTTTTCACCTCCCCCACCCCACAAAAATCGTCTTTGAATATTCTGAATCTCATGAGCCACTACTATTGGTGCTTTGAAAAAAGATAGATAGTATAGGGGTAAAGATGTTATTATCGATTTGACTAAGGACACCTTCCACCAAATGAAATGTATCTCCCTTTCCATCCTGATAGTTTTTTCTTGATTTTCTTCAAAATTGGTTCCCAAAATTCAACCCTCCTTGGATTTCCCCCTATCTGCAAGCCCAAGTGTAAGAAAGGTACATTCATCTAATCACAATTTAACATAGTCGCATACTCCTCAATCCCTCTCCTATCCATGCCTATCCCTCCAATCTTACTTTTGTGAAAATTGACCTTTAAGCTAGAGGAAACCTCAAAACACCGTAATATGCTCTTAACCATCAATATATTTTGTGTAGATGCCTCACAAAACAATAATGTGTCATCTGCAAATTGCAACAAACTAACCTCCACTTTAGGATTGCCCACTCTTACTCCAATCAATGAGGATGTAGCTAAAGCACTTCTAACCATCCCAGCTAATTCTTCAGCCACAATAAGAAATAGAGAAGGAGCTAAAGGATCTCCTTGTCTAAGATCCTTGGTGGGATTAAATTCTTTAGTTGGGCTGCCATTAACTAGAATTGAGACAGAAGAGGACACTAAAAAATTAGAAATCCACCCAATTCACTTTTCGCTAAATCCCATTCTCATCATCATGTACTTAAGAAATTCTCAATTAATTGAATCATATGCCTTCTCAAAGTCTACTTTAATTATCACTACTTTAATTATCACACAACTTTTCTTCTTATTCTTTATTTCCTCCACCACCTCATTAGCCACCAGGACCCCATCCAACATATTTCGCCCACCTAAAAAGGCACTTTGTGACTCATCAATCACCTTGTGTATACACCTCGTCAACCTGTTAGCTAATACTTTGATCACTATCTTGTAAGCACACCCAACCAAAGAGATTGCTCTATAGTCATTGAGACTCATTGGTTCCTCCTTCTTAGGTATACGTGAGATAAGTTAAGCATTGCACCCACGTGGCCATTTACCGTCATTATAGAAGTCCTCTACAAGCTTCATGATATCAGATTTTAAAATTTCCCAAAACAACTTGATAAACTTAAAATTAAATCCATCTAGTATAGGACTCTTCTCACTTCCACACATCCACACAGCTTCCTTCCCTTCGTCCTCCTCAAATCTTGTCGTTAAACCCTGATTATCAATAAGAGATAGCGACTAGAATTTGAAACCATCTAAAGTAGGTCTAACTCTCCATTTTTGGGTGAATCTTTCTTTGAATACCTCATAAATTGACTCTTTTACTTTACTAGGCTCCTCTGACCAGGCCCCAGAAATAAAAAGGCCCTTAATGTTATTTCTTGCCCTTCTCCAGTTTATTGCTGCATTAAAATATCTCGTATTAGAGTCACCTAGGGCAATCCATTTAGATCTGGCTTTCTGTCTTGCAATCGACTCTTATCTTATATTTAGTTTCTTTAATTCAGCAAACAATTGTTGTCTCCTTCCTTTCCCTTCTTCATTTAAGCACCCCCTTTCATGCAGAAGATCTAGCTTACTGATATGATCTGTTATCCTATGAATACTTGACTCCACATTACCGAATACCTCCTTGTTCCACAATTTAAGATCTCTTTTCAACAGTTTCAACTTTTCTTTAAACACATAAAAGCCTACCCACGACATATGTGGGAGAGGGGTGGTGTGATAGACACAACAACCTTAATAGGATAGGCTCTGATACCATAACAGAAATGGGTTTTAATCCTAACTCAACCTCATAAAACCGACTTATAAGGTGAGGTTTGTCCCCACTTTATATATTAAAGTGAACATATCATTAAGCGATGTAAGATCTCCAACACATTTGAACCCAAAAAAATGTGTTTTTGGGGTATAAGAAGAAAAGTTTTTTGGGTTCATGCTGACCAACTAAGACATTAAAGACTTCCCAACATTAAAGCCAATCTTGACTTGAACAAGCTATCATCGATGTGCGGAACCCAACGAATGTCAAAGAATAAAGACTTCCCAACCTCTTCAATCACAACCTTACAGAAACCCTTGAAATTTTTGTAACTCGCGGTGAAAGGCCAAAATAAGGTACTTGTCGGCTAACTAATTAGAGATACCTAATTGCTTACGAAATAGTCTCGAGTTGGAACAATAGATAACACCCCGTAGAGTACCCGAAACGCTTGCAACACAGCCCAGCTATTCGGATGGAGTTAGGAAGGAGCCACATTCAGACTTCATAATACACCCACCGTAAAGTCTTTGAATGGTAACTTTACATGCAAGTCGGTGAAGAAGTAGGCGTACATGTAAAAGAATTCTGTGTCAGAATCTTCTCGGCCACGGCATACATGATCAAGAGACCTACACTATCTAGTTGGGATGAGGCGTTCCTATAGCCTTAGGCAAATAGATGTTGGCTATCCACAAACAAGGTCATTTGCTTCGTTCGGCAAAACCTTGAAGAGTAAAGGGAGATTACAAGGTCAACCCACTCATAACCAACTATGGGCAAATGGTCATGTCGAGACCATTTCGCCCTCTCTTATTCGTACAGAGACAACAACTGGTCCTCGACATTTGTTGTCTCCCGCATCTCGCAGATCTAGGACCCTTCTACCGACTTATCCTCAAACGTACCACGACCACTTGCTCCACTTGATAAATGATCCTCAAACTTCTCAGATCCCGTTGATGAAAGGATAGACATACTGGCAGAAGACTTGCAAGAAGACTCGAAAGTAAGAAGTAAGAAGTAATGAACAAGTGAAGTGAGCAAGCGTCTGAAACCACCTCTCCTATACTTATAGCAAAAAACGTTGGAAATTGAATCGTCTCCAACAATGATGATAATCGCCTCGAGCCCTAGGAACAACAACATGCTTGTCTCTTCCATTCCATGAAACAGATCCTCCCACATCATCAAGAGAGAAGGAAATCCTTTCCCACTAACATAGTTTTCCCGCTTTTTGCCCTGAGGTGGTTTCTTCCAGTACTCATTCAATTCTTCCATCTACATGAACTCGAGGAATTTGATCCTCACCTTGTCTAATGTTTTGGTAGGCTGTTGGGATAGGTCATTCAGGAAAAGTCTCGACCTAAGTGTTGTTACCAAATGGTGTCTAGCTATTGGGGGTTCTAAGCCTAGAATTTGCAAGCAAATCTTTGAATACCATACATAAAGGCACGTAGCAACTCCTCTTCCTCTTGTTTGACGTTGAAAAGAGCAAGGTCTATTAGCAAATGTGGTCGGCTAGCCGCAAATTGAGCTATGAATGCCTCTCTCACAGTTGGGAAGCAATCGACTAAGTTGGTAGGTAGGGTCGAGAACCAACATAGTGTTGCTCCCTCTAGTGAGGTTGGGAAGACACGACATAGTATCTCGTCATTTGTTGTATATAAGTTCATATGCGTTAGGAACACATTTAGGTGCGCATCAGGACATGTAGTGTCGTCGTATCCTTTCATGCTCAAACCTCTTCAAGTAGCCAAGAGAGGTATTTAAATTATCCCATCCACAAAGTGATGAAGTCTCTCTTCGTATCTCGGTGGCTGAGACATCGAAACTACCACCATTTGATGGGACTCCATCTTGTTGATTCATGCGACTAGTATCTCCTATTATGGTTGAGAAGTAGCCACGTCGAGGATTACCGGGGGTGGGGGTGCTCGACCAAACCGAGACATTGTTGGTGCTCTTATGCGGCAAAAGTTTCTCCCATACTCCTCAAACCTCTACTTCATTCAAGCATTCTCCTACCTTAATTGTTCCACCTCATTTGCACTTCGCTTCTGACCCTGCTTTATCTCTTCTAACTACTTTAACATTGTTTTCAATAAACACATAGGAAGCCTTAGTTGGCCTCCCAATCTCCTCCTAACTCGTCATGTTCCTAGTAACTACCATTGATCTCAAAAATATCCCAGCCCCATGATGGGCGCCAAAATGTACTTATAAGGGTCAAATAGTATCTCAAGATATCCTTCACTACCTCCTGCTACCTTCTGCTCTCCTTATTCTTCTATAATCGAAAGGGGGTGTACATGTGATTAAGTTCTAACGCTCAAGTTAGTAAAAAGTATAAAAATGATTTAATGTATAATTAGAGATGATCTCATACCTTAATGTGTTTGCTTATTTACAATGTACTATCATAACCAATTACCTTAGTGGATCTAAACTACCATATTCTCTAAGTGATATGGGGTTTTGTGGAGATTTGTTAGGTTAATATAAGTAACTAATTTTAGGCCCATTGTTGTTGAATCAATGATAGGGTTGAATTCTTGTCAGCTAGGGCTAAAAGTACTTCAGTTCTTGAGACCGAGTGGTTCAACAGATATGGCTAAGATCATGTCGGTTGGTATGCTCATGAGGTTCTCGATACTTGTCTGATACAAAGATGATTTTTATTTTGTAAAAATAATAATAATAATAATAATAATAATAATAATAAAGGTCATATATATATATAATTAATATAAATAAGATAAAAGATAAGAAAAAGAAAAATTATATTGTATTTGTATTGTAAAATATCAAAATAGAATGTGAATTTAAATTAAATTATTTACGTTCTTAATCATCATTTGAATTAATTTATTTTACCAAGTTTTTTTTTTTCATTTCTAACAACATATTTTTAATATTTATTTTTTTATAATTTTCTTAATACATTATGTAAGGGTCAGGTATTAAATGAACCTTAAGTCCACTTGTTTAGGAAGGAAAGAGATTATAAGTAGTTTATTTAACCCTAATTCTCTCATTTTACTCTTATTTCTAGATAACCTTATTTCTCCTTTTCTCTAATCTCTCTCTAAAATTTCATCAAATCCCTCTAAATTCTTTTTAATAATTCTCCTTCAATTTTATCTCTTTGAAAATCTGAGAATATCGGGGGAAAGAGCATGAAGAGTAGATTAATCATATCCAAACATAATTTCGTTTTGAGTAAGTTCTAAGTTCCCTTAATTTTTAGGGTACTTTTATCAAAATGTATAAAAATAATGATGAAAATTAAAGAAAAGTTTGTTTTAGATCTTTAGTTTTGTATTCATGTCTTTTAGAGCAAGATTCTTTCATCCATCTCAATTTGGGAAAAACTTAATTTGGAGGTAAGGGAAGCTAATTAAGTCTTTGTATTTCTCTTGTATCTTATAAAATGATTATTAGATGTGAAAGTGTGAATTGAGTTTCGTTCTAAGATTGAGATATTATTTTGGCATGTTTATTTCAAAAAGTAATCCTCATAAAAGTTGTAGGCTTATATGTTATCTAACTAATGACTTTTGTTTCACGTAAAAATGATATGTATAACTCAAGATACGATTTTTTTTATTTTAATTAAAGGTTAAGTTGTTAGGAAATTAATTTTCTTTGAAATTACGAAACTGTTTTGTTCTATTTTTATTACGAAACTGTTTTGTTCTACTTTTATTACGAATTTGAAAAAGTTTCCTTCATCAAAGTTTAAGCCCTAGATGTTAACTAACCAATGATTTTATTTAACATAAAAATAATGTGTATAACTTAAGATATGAATTTTTTTTGTGAATAAAAATCGTGTTGTGAGGATGAACGAAATACTTTCAAAATTATTTTTGTTTGGGAAAAAATATATTATTTTTGAAAAGTTATTTATGTTCTAAATTGAATTAAAAGAGTTTATATATATATATATATATATATATATCGATTATGATGTGAAATTTATTGAGTATTGAAGTGTGAATTTATATAATTGTGAAATTTTTGAAATATAATGTGAAATTGAGTTATGCTGAATTGTTGAGGTTTATGTATTATGATTTGTTATGAATTATGATATGAGATTAGTGATAATGATGTGAATTATGATTGAGGTCACAAGGAATTGTGATGACAAAGGTGCCAAAGAATTGTGATGATGGCAATGGTGCCAAGGAAATTGTGATGGTTGAGAGCCAATAAAAATATAAATGACATTGATTAATGTTAATGAGATTAGTTTGGTGTGTTGTGCAGTTTTTTGAATGATTGTGTTCTTTTTGTGTGCGAAAGCCAGATAGTTACCACGGGGTACTATGTGGTGTAGTTTTAGTATACATATAGAAATCTAAAGATACCAAATAGGGTATCCAGACTTCTAACGATATTCTAGTCACATAGACATGGGTATCATATGGTGAGAGGTCAATGGAGATTTCTACTAGACTTATCATTGGGTGGAACGAGCCATTAGTTCTTTGATATTTGTATGTGAGGATTAACCTGACATGTCAGTACTAGAAAAAGGGAATAAGCAAGAAAATTCGAAGGTGAAAAAGATTCTTAGGATTCGTCTATGGCCCGGTAACCAAAGAAACATGTTCAAGTGCTAACCTCAGAGGTCAAGAATTGTATATAATTTTCCGAAAGAGTTTGTCTAGAATATTAGTTGTATGTGAATAAGTGAGTATGATGAATGCATGTGATTAAGTATGACTATGATTATTTGAATACCTAAATAGGTTTAGATAAATGATTACAAGGATGAACTTATGAATTATATATATTTTTTTATTGGTTTTTTTTACATTAGTTTACCCTTACTATTTGTATTTGTGGTTTTGTTAATATTGCAATGATCGTGTCTTGACACGGGAGCAGACAGTAATGCAGGTAAAGGCTAGTCTAAGCAGTAGCTTCAAGTTTTACTCAAAGAAAAATCAATTTTGTTATGATTTTTGTAAAGACTTTTTATTTCCAAGTGATAAACCTTATCTGGATAATTGAAATTATTAATAATATATAGTTAGACTATTATTCCATTATAAATGCAAAATAGATATATTTTTTGTTCGTTGCACATTCTAATTGTTACTTCTTTTTTATAATTTTAGTTTATCTTTAAATTTATCTTTATTTTTAAGCTATTTTATTGAAGATTTTTATTTTACTTTATTTTCATCTTACGAATTTATTTCTAAACCAAACCTATTTTTAAGCACGATTCTATTTATAATTTCTTTAATAAAATATATGATTTTATTATTTGTATTTGTATGCAAAATCAATTTTATTTAATTAAATATGTATACAACTAATATTTTTAAAATAATTTTGCATTATTAATTTCATGTCTTTTTATTATAAACTATTGTTTCGTAGTTTAAATTCTTAAATAATATATTTTAGATTGAAAACTAAAAAAAGTTTACTAGTCTAAATAATAAAAATCACAAAATCATATTTAGTTTTGTTTTTGTTTGATTAATTATTATTTTATATTGATTAAAAATCATTGAAAACAAATTAACATGTTTCCTATGACTAATTATTTCCACATATAAATTGACTAGTTTTAAAAAAGTATATTAAGGAATATGTGAAAAATATAAGGTTACCTAATGGTTAACAAGTTATGTTGAGTCAAAATACTCAAACCAATTAAACTTCAATAAATAATCAAAATAATGGAAGATAATGTATTAGGAGAATGAAGAAATGTGATCATTTCTATCTTTGGTCCTAATATAGAGTGATTCCAATACATAATAATCAATAAATGATGTTGATGCAAAAAAATGAAAACAATGAACAGACTCATAACAAAAAGTAGATGATTGGAGAATACCTATAATAAATTAATTGCACGATGCTAATAAAAAGGTAGATAAAAAAATAAATATCAAATAAATAGTTATATTATAATAAGTGATTAATTATATAAAAGTGTTAATTATGTATTACTTAGATGTTTAGATAATATATAGGCTTACATAACAATGCCCGAAGTCTAAAATGAAATTTTTGAAGCACATATGATAGGTAAAAAAAAATGAAATAGATGATTTTTAGGCATGGTTATTATTGGCCTTCAATTTTAAAATATTAGATCGAATATGCAAAATCTTATGAAGAATGTAAAATATTTGGTGTAATACAAAAATTTCTTGCAAGCAAATTACATTTTATAATTAAACCATGGTCTTTCAGGGGAGAGGTTATTGATTTAATCAATCAAATACATTCTCATTCATCAAAAGATCATAAATATGTAATAGTGGTAGTAAATTATTTTACTAAATTGGTAGAGGCAATTGCTTTGAAAGATGTTGATCAAAGAGATGTTATTGATTTTATTGAAGAACATATAATGTATCAATTTGGGATTTTAAAATTGATAACCACATATTGAAGCACAGTTTTTACTGGTAAAAAAGTAGTTCGATATGTAGTGTTAAGGAATATAAAGTTATTAACATATACTCTTTATTATTCTTATGTAAATGATAAGCTGAGACAATTAATAAGAAATTAATTGAGTTGATCAAGAAACATATAGGGAGTAAATCAAAGAATTGGCATGAGACCTTAACTCAAATATTATGGACATGTAGAAATTCTCCTACAGACTTAATTATGACTAGTCCTTATAAGTTGGTATATTATTAAGATGTAATGTTACCAATTGAAATTAATATACAATCTATTCAAATTTAGAGAAAAAATAAATTGTCTCGATCTAATTATTAGAATTTATTATTTGATGAATTTAACGATCTCGATGAGATTAGATTAAAAGCATTAGAAAATATGATACAATATAAATATCAAATTACTTGAATTTACAAGAAAGAGGTGATGGATAAGTCTTTTGTACAAAGTGATTTAATGTTGAAAACTATTTTACCTATGGCTTGAAAATCAAAGTAATTTGAAAAATGGTCTCCTAATTAGGAAGGACCTTTTAAGGTGATTAAGGATTTATCAAATAATACTTATTTAATTATTTATTGTGAAACAGGTAAGTCGATGGTGATGTCAATAAATAGAAGACTTTTTAAACTATATAAATCTTATATGAATAATTTGCATATATCAAATAATTGATAAAAAAGAAAGATGAATAGAGATACTCGATTGAGATAAATTAAGCATAAAAAAGTGCTTTAAATTATAAATTGTAAATTTCTTATAATAATTCATTTACACAAATTAAGGATTAAATCCTTTTGTAACTTGTAATTCATTAAATTTAAATAAAATAGTGTCACGAGCTTAAAGAATAGATAACTATTGTTGCTCTAAATTCAAAAAAGTGACCAAGTCATTATTTAAAGATGAAGTAACTCCTCTCAATGATGTCATCAAAGATTTTACCTCATGATCGATTTTGGTAAGTTTTCAAATTCTCAACATTGGCTTTGAGTAGTTAAAGCTGTTGTTGAAGAGCTAGTATTTGTTGCTCGAGTTGTTCTTACTTAGTCATTTCTTCTATAAGGGAGTTTTTAGTAGATGATTTCTTGAGGATTTTGTATAGGATTTCTTGAAACTCCATTTTCTTGGTTGGATGGGATGAGTAAATAAATTGTCGAAATTCATTTACTAAGTTAAGAACTTTAAAATTTAAACTTGTTGGTGGTTGCTTTTTAAGAATTTAGATGAGTAGCTATCATATTAAGGATGACAAAAGGATTCTTCTTAATTTCTTGTAGGATAGTGGACTTAACTACTAGTTAAAGTTAAGCCCAATTGAGCCACAACATCAATTTTTTCTTTCTCTACTAGAAATTCATTTACATTTTGTTGTAATTCATCAACTATTGAAAGAAGACAAGAGTTTTTGCTAAAATCAGAACTTAAGGTTCCTTTAAGGTTCTTTTGGAGTAAGGTGAAGAACGTTAGACTTATTCAAAGTTAAAGCATAAGTTTAAAAAAAAGAGGAAAATATTTTAGAAAGGTAGGTATTATTTAGAATATATTAAGAGAAAAAGTATTTTACAAGTTTTTTATTGGATAGAAAAGTAAGTAACCGAAAAGAAAGATTATTTTTTCATTTATTTTTTTATAATTGCAATTTTCATGTTAATATTTTTATTAATGGTGAAAATTTTGGAAAGATGAAAAACTAATAATAAGTCCTATTGTCACTTCATGATTAGTACAATAAAGTTAGAATATTTATTTGAGAAATAAAAAGTTAGTAGAGTAAAAAATATTAATAATTGATAAGAATAAAATAATTTGGAGAATTTTAATAAAAAGATAATCTAGGAAAGTTAAGAGAAAGATAATTCAAAAACATTTAAGAATTATAGTTAAAATTTTGACTTGATCGAAGTTATTAAAATAAAATATTTGGACATTAAAGACCCAAAACGATGCGATATGTTGAAAGAAAATAAATGAAAAAAAAAAATTACGAAAGACAATACAAACATAGAAAAATAATAAGTTTTATTAATCACTGTATAGAAAGTCATTACTTTTTATATTCCGGTGATTGTAACAAGTAGAAATTAGAGGTTAAAGATTATTTTTTCTTCTTCACTAAAAAATAAATTAAAATAAGGTCGCCTTAATTAATAAAAATAAGATAAAAAATAGGAAAAGAAGGATTCATGTTGTAATTATACCAGAATCATCCAAATAGGAATCACAAGTTAAATTTAATTACTTTGCATTCTTAATCATTATATGTTGATTTTTTATAATTTTCTCTTTTATCTCTAATAATTTATTTTTAATATTTATTTTTTCTTACAATTTTCTTAATGTATTTTAATTGTTATTTATTTTTATTTTTTTTAATTTTAGTCTCACATTCTTTAAATTTATCTTTATTTTTAAGTCGTTTTCTAAAAGTTTTATTTTTATTTATTCTTTATTGTAAATTGATTCTTAAAATAAATCTATTTTTAAATATGGTTTTATTTATAACTTCTCTAAAAATATATATAATTTTACTATTTACATTTTTATTCAAAATTAATTTTATTTAATAAAAAAATGTATAGAAATAATATTTTTAAAAGTATTTTACATTGATTATAAGTTATTGTTTCATAATTTAATTTTTATTTATTATATTTAAGATTGAAAAAATACAAAATTTACTAATCTAAATAAAAATAATTAGTTAATTATTGTTTTACATCAACTAAAAACCCATTCATAACAATATAGTGATCTCGAACTGAGATCGAGTCTTTTTTCACATGTTGCTATATTTCTTCATCTTTTTTCTTTCTCCCCAACTATGTTGCTCCATCACTGGTTTGTCATGATTGTGAATTTCTAGTGACATTAGATTAAAAGAATTAGATTAGGTCATATTGGTGGAATCTAATGTGATAGAAAAACATAGATTAGATTAAAAAAATTAGGTCTAAAATAATTTTGGTTCAAATTGGTGGAATCTAAGAAATTATTAATCTGAATTCTGTAAGTTAGGTCAGCTTTTTTAAACTTATAAATTTATAGCGTAAAATAAAATTTATGTATAATGTAGCCATAAATTTAATGGTCTAAGAAGAATCATTATTAATATATTGAGTATTCTATTTATCAGCATGGCATCCATGTTTATTTTTAGCATTGCAAGTCATGTTTTGAGTTAGTATAGAATCTCCAAACTTTTATATTAAGAAAATTTTGTAACGTATTTATTATCAAGAAAACTAATTTTTGTAATATAAATTTTTGTATATTATGGAAACTACTTTCGATAAAATTATGAAAAGCAGAAAAATAAAAAATAAAAAGGTGAGGGTGAGGTTATTTTAGTATTTTAAAATCTCCAAAATACTTCAGAAATAAGATAGAAGACTTAAAGCTTTAACCTAATGGACTCAGCCCAATTGATTGAAACATTCTAAACATTAACCTTCTAATTGATTTTAGAAAGAAAAAAAATAAATATCACGTGCTTTTTTCTAAGACACACTTCATAGACATTATATTTGTGTTCATCTATTAAAATAATGGGTGTTCATCATCACTATTCTTTTAGAAAAGTGTGCTGGAATTTTTTTTCTCAGTAATTTTATAATTTTTTTATGATTAAAAATAAGAATGGAAAAGAAAGATATTTTGAAGGAAGTGAGGGTGAAAAAGCTAAAAATGACTTTATGAGCAGTGAAAGATTAAGAAAGCAAAGATAGGAAGAAAGTATGAGTAATTGGTGGTTTTGTCTTGCGTGAGGGTGTAAGTAATGAAAGGAAAGGCTTAATGCGAGTGTATGTTGCGTGGAGGTTCCTGATTTGACCCATTGAGTATTGTGGTTTAGTCTATCACACCACCACCAATGATAGTTGACGCAACACAACACATCACATAGTACTTGTTTTATGAAACCCTAGAAAACAAACTTTGCGTTGGGGAAATCATCATCAATCTGTTGAAACAAAAAGTCTACCCCCATTGATCCTAGGTTGGAATTGAACCATTTTTTATAAGTATTTGTTTTTATAATATTGAAAGGAGTAATTGATTATAAAAGTCCAATGGTTGGGGGGAGTGAAGGCAAAGGGTAGAATTTATTCTCTAATAACATTGATAACAGTTGGTATTGGACCCAAGAAAACAATGATCGAGCATGAATGCCCATATTGGTCCCCTCCCAACTCACATGCTCTGCTGAGAAACTTCCACAAACCAAGATACACTTCTGTTGGGGGAACTAACAGACCGAATGAAACTTTATATGTCGATAATGCAAATCAAGCAGGGTGTGCCATTCATTTCACCCTGTTCAAAAGTCCAACTTTGAATTATTACACGACATCTATCATCCATCCAGGGACTTGATGGTCCTAAAACAGCTTCAACCTACAAAGTGGATGAAAAGGAATATCGGTAGTTACCAAACTTGTTGGCATCCACTATCACTAGCAGGTGCCATGCCATCTCTTACTTGAATTGGCCTAAGCTCATATACCTTTCAAACAATTATTTATTAGCTTATCCTAGAAGATGTTGTTACAACTATTACCACTCACAAATATCAATTCATACCAAATATCCCATCTTTAGCATGTGAATAGTGTGTTAAACATCTCATAGGATCAATATAGTATATATACGTAAATAATTCTCACCATCTAAGTTAACCCTTTTGGAATTTGAGTCAGGATCATCCAAATTTTAAGAACAAAACCATTTTTCAATTGCATTTCATTCATTTAGAAAATCCTGAGATGTTTTATAACAGGCTAAATAAAGATGAAATAGTTCTTAGGAATTGAAACTAGTCAATTTTACAGACTTCGTTCATTTAATCAGTGATCCTCATCCTCACCCTCTCTAAATAAACGGCTGGTTAGCCAAACTATCCAAAAGCCAAAATCTAAGCCAACAATATCCATCCCTGCTTGCATCACTTAAAATATGTACAGTAGCATCTCAAGCCAATCACAAAGGTTTTGACAAATTGAATGATGGACTTGATCTTGGTAAGCTCTCCACATATTCATGCATTTGTAGATTGCGTCGGTAACTTAGGGTGGTTATGTTCACCTTCATAGGTGACAATTAGCATGGTCGGCTCTTCCAAGCATCTCTCAACATGCTTTCTTGCAGGACACCCTCTCATGCTGCTGCATTTATAGTATCCCCTGAAAATTAAAATGGACGAATTAAGTTCAGTTTTCTCAAACATAAACATGTGGTTTACCTTCACCTGGTTACAAATAAGGTGCAAACAATAAAGTGAACCTCACTTACAGGAAGGAGTTTGAGCCAAGACTACAAAATTGCTAAAATGGTTTCTCAAACATGTGTTCAAAACATTGAAGAGCCATGAAAAAGCTCTCTTATGAATCTATACCAAGGTAGTACAACTAACTATGGATACAAGCTTTGAACTAAAAGATGTTGGGATACTTAGTGAATCACACAAGGATATCCAAGCACAATTTCAATCACCCTAAGTCTATAATGTTTTCATCAACCTGAATAACAACTAATAACAAATTACTAACACAGACAAAGGAATACAATCCAAATATCAGGGACATGTGTGCTCAATTAAAAAATAAAGAATAAGAAAAAAAAAAATGCCCTGCACGCTAGTGTATCATCCTAATGTGCACTTAACTTCAATGCTGTTAAAGGGAAGAGAGAATCATAAATGCACACCAAACAGCATAATTGTCAAAAATGGCAACATACTCTAAAAGTTTTACAAAGCACAACTATATTCATGTGGTGTCTCTTTAATCAATCAAATATCTGAAAGCAGAGCTAGAACAAACCTAGGATGAGGAGAGCCCTTGATTGGCTTTTGGCCATACTTCCTCCACGAATAATCATCAGGAGGAATATCTGCAAGTTTATTGCTAATAGCAGGCACCTTAATTGACCTCTTCACTCTATGTTTCCTGCGGAGAACACACAGAATTATTAATGACAGATTTGAAGGACAAATAAAAACCTTTGATGCAACAGAAATTATGAAATATATTTTACCTCTTCTTAGAGCAATGACATCTAGAACTGCTCCCACATTTCAAACTGCCCTCATCACCTCTTGCAGAACATTTTCTTTTGTGCTGTTGCGAATTCTGATCAGAAGAGTGTGGAGCTCCTATTAAATGGAAAGCACTTCCGTCCAAGTTAGCCACACTTCCATCTATGCTCAAGGAAGAAATAAAAGACCGAGTGGATGACATTGTTGGTGTGCAGCTTGTGCTGTCAAAATTCAGACTTATGCCACTGTTGTTCCTTCGGAACATCATTTCCGCTTGATGTTTCATATGTTGCTGTTGTTGTTGTTGCTGTTGCTGCTGGAGCAACAACCTTTGCTGTTGCTGAAAGAAGTTATAGTGAGTTGATGAAGCCTGCTGAGTGCAGTGAAGAGGACTTTTCCCGCTAGAGCTCAATTCCAAAGAGGGCTGTCCAAGAGAGAGTGAATGTTTAATGGTTGAACCCAGTTCCTGAATTGAATTGTCAGGAAAGCTGGTTTGGGAAAACTGCAGATTTTTTGAGTGATGGTTGTTGGTTTTGCAATTTGGGTTGTCTAAGAAGATACTTTGGTGGGTAAAGGGGACTTGAGGGTTTTTAACCTTCCTCACTCTTGCATGACCCAAACCACTGTGAAGCAAGGACACAACCTTCTTGAACCTCATCACAGCATCCCCAGCTTCCACCACTAAATTCCTATGCTGAACCTGATCCCTTGGTTGAGACAACAAAGTCAGAACCCTATGACAGCTTTCCACAGCTGCTCTATTAGCTTGCTCAACCTCTTCCATATTAGCCTCTATAAAAGAAAAATATAAACAGACAAAAGAGGGCAAAAAAAAGCTGAAGTACCCAAACAAGGGGTAGAACTAACCCAACTACACCAGAATGCTAAAACAACAACATCCCACTTATCCACCAACATATCATACATTCAGCCTTGTGCGGCAGATAAAAGGACCCAGATGGAAAAATTCCCATTTTTTTTACCAGACAAGGAGCCACAGAAACAGGATTTTAAGTTAAAGTTTCAAAATTCCAACTCAGGAAGAAAAAAAGACATGCTTTTTCGAAACAAAGAACAACCGTTGAATCAGAATAAACCAAGGGTGCCTCACAGGTTGCAGCATATCCTCTTCTAGAAAAAAAAAAATCAACTCAATTTTCCAGTGACAGGGAAAAAATAGAAAAAGCACCAAAGCACAGACCTTGACGAATTTGGTGGTGCTAAACCCTAGATTCTTCTTCCCTCGGTTTTGAGACTGAAAGGTGTGAAAGAGAGGACTTTGCTTCCCTTGAGACTTCACACAACACAACCATCATTCACAAGAATACAAAGCTTCCAACTTTAGAGAATATATATATAAATATATAAATATATATATTATAATTATTATGAAATCCAGAGCAACAAGAGAGAAAAAAAAAACATATATTATAATATTTGTAGCTCTTGCGAGAGAGAAGAAGAAGAAGAAAGAAGAGTTTGTTTAAATAAGCAAAATGCACAAAGGAAAAGGAGCTGAGAAATGAAACTGCTGTCTCTGTCACAGATTTGAAGGTGGAACCCACACGAAGACCTTTGTTATTCTTTTTCATCACTTATTTCAGCTTTAATTAATATTTTCTTAGACCTACCCATTTCAGCTTCACCTTTACTACTTCTTTCTCTCTTTCTCTCTTTCTCCCATTTATCTATTCATTTTAATTTCTTCACTGCCTTTCACATCTTTTCTTTCAGTTTCGAATTTTGGACTTATTACCTTGTGCCCTGTGTGCTTTCCGCGTAGAATAATTACAAATTCGTTGAATGTAACGTCTTACAAATTCAATTCAATTCCACTCTTCCGTTCTTCAATGGAACTGTAAAATACCTCTGACGTGTTTCTCATTCATCAATTTAATCTCTTCACTAATGACTCCATTCGAGTACATGAACCGTCAGATTTCAATTTTTTTTTTTATGAACCCTAACTTTCCGCTAAGAAACAAAACGCAAATCCTTCAATTTTTCGTTTTTATAAATGTTATAAGTTATTTAAGTGGTTAAATTATTATTTATATTTTTTTATTCATAATTTTGGCCTTTTTTTCACTAGTTTCTAACTTTTAGAAGAAAAAAAATCAAATATAATGTTTATGTAAACATTAAACTATACACGCAATAAAAGATGTTATAAATAAACTAATATAATTAAAAGCCTATTTAACGGTGAAACGATTATTTAAAATCTATGAAATCATCCTTTTTTATTTTTTATTTTTTTAATGAAGAGTTATTTTTAACTTAACTTATAATTTTGAGTCATACACATTTATTTTGAATAAAAGCTTTTTCCCTTTCTAAGATAAAAGCATGGAATGAATGAGGGTATTCAATTGACGTTATGTTTGATTCCAAATATGCCTAAATTGTATTCACCTCGAAAAATATACAATTTATTTTTTAATAAAATAACTCTAGTATTTTTTTAGTTTTTAAATATATATTTATTTTGCTCAAATATTTTTAATAAATGATAATCATTTCCTTTATATTTTTAATATAAAATACCCATTTTTTATTTTATTTAGAAATTACTTATTAATTAAAGCTTAAATAAAAATTTTAAAAATTTATAAGTAACAAAATAGACATTCATTTATCTCATGTTATTAAAATAATACTCAATACTTCTTATTGTATTTATATTTATACTTATATCTTATTAAAATCACATGGAAATGTAATAATAATAAGTTAATTTTATTACATTTTTTATAACTATTTATTTATTTTTATATTAAAATAATATTTTTTTTCTCAAAATATAATTTTTTTATTTTTTATAAAATAATGTGTAATCTAGTATCAATATAAATTTTATGATTTATTAATATATAATAATTAAATCATCCAATTTTTTTTTTAATTTTTATAATTGTCTATTTAGTTTTTAGTTAATATGATATTTTTAAATAAAATAATAGAGATTAGTATCACTTTAAAAAAATATGAGGGAAATGAATCTTATTTATTGAAAATATAAGGGAGATGGATGTATATTTAAAAATAAGAAGATATGAATGTCATTTTATTAAAGGATAAAATTTACATGAAGTATCATATCATGCTCACTTTAGGTATGTAACTTTTGTTCTTTGTTAAAAGTATAAAGGAGATTAATGTATATTTTAATGCTAAAGAAAATATTTTAGATTATGTAATTTCTATTTTTTTTTTAAAAGTATAAAAGAGATTAATGTATATTTTAATATTAAAGAAAATATTTTAGAATACTTAATAGAGTAGAAATTAAAATATATATCTCAAAAAAATTATGGAATTCAATAGTATTTTTTTTATTCTATTTTTATATAATTTTATTTTTTTATTTAACTAAATATTTTTTTAGAGAAAACAAAAAACAAAAAGTCATAATACAATCTTTGTTTTATTTATAATTTGATGATCGAGATGTATAATGCAAATAATTTTGTTATATAGTGTTTAATATGTATGAGTATTAAATAAAACATTATATTATATATAATGGTAGATGATAAATATTCTAAGATAACAATAATGAAGATAATAATTGAATAAAAAATATGTGATAATAGAAGATAATCAACGAATGTATATTTTTCTATTAGTTTGTTAATCTTTATTTTTATTTGTTTTCCATTTGTATAAATATGATTTCTCTTTTTTTTTAAAAAAATAAAATAAAATAAAGATCTTTCTTTTTGTTTTCAATGTAACAATATTTTTTAAAATTTTTAATAATTTTTTCTTTTTATATTCTTCATATTTCTTCTTTTTTTATTATTATGATGGTTATTTTCTTTATCAAAATATTTTTTCTAGGCATTCTATTACCGTTTCACACTCTATTTTGTTTATTATGATTTCTTTATTTTTATTATTATTAGTTTTTTTTTTCTTCTTGATCATAATGTAAAATAAAAGTGAAAATAAAAGTGGAAATCTTATCATGGATTCTTATAATCTATATTATTTTCATAATTATAAGAATTTTTTAAATTTTATTGGTCTTGTGGAGTTAAGATGAGAAATTTATCATCTTTTAGTCTTATCTTTTAGTCTTATGATGTAATCATGTAATCATGATGTTCAAATTAGAAAATAAATTGACTTTTGTTAATCAAATTTTTCTTAAATCAAAGAATAAATAACCTAACAACTAGAATTGAGATTGTTGCATATTGATATCTTCGTTAAATCAAATAACCTAATAACTAGAATTGAGATTGTTGCATATTGATATCTTGGTTAAATCAATTTGTAGAATTATAAATTGTTACATGTATATTATGAATGGAAAAAATAGTAAAAGTATAGGAAAGATTTGAATGAGAGGTATTATCATGGAGGAATTTTTCTATACTCCTCAAATTTTATAAGAGACATAAATTCAAATAAAATAATCCATTTATTACAACATATTTTTATTCATTTGAAAGATTTGTAATAATAATTTGATAATTTTAAGTTTAAAAGAGTAATAATAAATATTATTGAGAGAAAATATTTACACATTTTAAATATTATTAGGACTCTCATTTTTTAGTTCAATTTTCTTAAATATTTATGAAATTTTAATATCTTTTATCTAATAAATAGACAATTTACAAATAAATTTTATAACATGTTTCCTATGAATAATTATATAGTCTTTTAAATATTTTTCATTTAAGAGTCTTTAATTGTCTAATTTTTTTATTTTACTGTAATCTTACTTCCAATAGAATGAAGTTAGATTTAAGATTTAGAAATGAAGTTAGATTTAAGATTTAGGAAGAGTGTTTTTTATAATTTAAATAAGGGATAAAAAGTTACATTCTCCTTTTTACTAAATCCAAAGAATTTTACATTTCAGAAATGTTTAATTTTGTGAAAAATTCTCTTTTATTAATAATAATCATTTTATTTAATGATATTAATTTTTTTATTCTCCTCTTAATTTTGATTGTTTCTTTCATTTTGTTCAACCTAACAATAACATAATCAAGGATGATGATATTATTTCTGAAAATTTATATATTAATAGTGGAAATTTTCTTGTTATTAGTAAATTGTAATAATTATTATACTTATGAAAATGAAACTCATATTTTTGTAAGATATTTTAATAGGATAAGAAAATCTTTATCTTGTTTACAAGATTATCATTGTAGACTTTTTATTTGAACAACAATAACAAGTAATCTCAAGGCAATCTTTCAAAAGAATTATTCTTTATTTACAAAAGAAGAAAAGTCACAAATTTATATTTAATCTCATTTTTATTGATGAGCTAATCTTGATTAACAACAATCTCATAAATATAAATAATTTAAAACACTTTTTTATCTTAAATTTTATATTTGAAGTGTAGGATTTTTGGATCTAAAATCAAAATTGTCATCTCATTATATTAGTTTAAAGAAAATATAAACTAGATTTATTACAAGATAACGTTTTCATTGTTATCGAAGCTTATTCTAATATGCACTTTTATAATTCTAATATATATTTTTATAATGAGTCGAACACATCTACAAAATAATTTATTCTACATAAATAAAAAATTTAATTAAAAAAAAAATTCATTGACTGAAATTAATTTTTCATATAAGAAATATGTATTAGTCTTTCATCCTAACCTCCATGTTTAAATTCGAGAAAAATATACTTACTTATATACTCATACCCACTATTCATATTTTACTTATACATAAAATCAATAAATAAATAAAAACATTAATTAAAAAAAATATTAAAAACTTTGACCCTTGGAAGATGATAATTTTTCTAATATTATACGTACTAAATATTTCATCCAAAATTTTTCAAGAAAACTATATATTTTTATTATTTAATATACTTATATTTATTTTACTACAACTAAAACTCTATCTTACTATTGAAATAAAATTCAACATGTCATTTAACTTTCTATTTTTATACGTGATCTTAATTCACTTTAAATTTTAAAGTGATATTCAAATATTGTTAAAGAAAATGAGTTGGAAGATCATGCGGAACTATACACCATAATTGAGATCTTTCCAGCATTGTGAGAATTGAGTTTCAGGAGCTAATCATATTTGTATTACCACATCAAAATGAGTGCCACATATACAAGAAATTTTTAAATTAGATAAAAAAAATATTTACATTTTATACAATTTTTTTTTATAAGAACTATTTTAATATATTATATATTTTATGAAAATGAAATATATATTTTATCTTTTTCTAGAAATTATAATTTAATTTTTTAATATCATATTATTTATATTATAAAATCTAATTTTGGATAATTTTACGGAAACATTTATATTGTAAGAAAATTGTGGATAAGTACAACCAAATTATTTACCCCTTCTCTTAAACAAAAATTTTCACTATATTTTTTCTTTTACCAATTCAAGATATGACACACCCATTTGAAAAAAAAAATTAAGTTCAAATATCAACAAAAACAAGTTTATGAGAATCATAATAATATAAATATATAAAAATCAATAATTTTAAAATAAATAAAGAAATAAATAATTTATAAAAGTTGAAGGATTGACAAAAACAAATAATTAAGAAATCACAACAAAAAATATAAACATATAAAATAAATTATTATATTTTAGATAATATCGTTATTTTTTAATCATAATTTTTTTACTTAATTTAGAGATTAAACGGTAAAATAAATTTAAATTGTATTATTAAATTAATTAAACATAACATTAAAAATAAGATATAATTTTAAGTTATTCAAACATAAACTATAATTAGATACTATTATATTATCAATTACAAAAAATTTTCAGGTATTCTTAGAATCTGGTACATTTTGTCATCTTACTTTTTAATATTGTTTAACAATTTAATTATTTAAACTGATATAAATTATTTTATCACAATAAAACATAATTGATTAATTTTATCATATTTGATCAGTTAAAAATTTGTAAATTTTGTATTTAATATTTTTATTTTTAAAATGAAATCACTCTTCTTTTTAGCAAATATTTTTGTTTTAGTTTTTTAATTTTAATTTATTTTTAATTTTTATTCTGTTCGTAATTTTCTTCTTTATCTAATACTATTTTTAAGACACCAACACTCACTTTTCTTTATGCATTGATAAACAAAATTAATTATAAAACATTAACAAGTAAATTGAAATTATTAATTCCAAATTCAAATATAGTTGATAACGCTTTTGACTTTTGAATGACAAACGAAGCAGACACACATGGGAAAACATGCAGACCAGAAACACTTTATGTCAGAAAAATTCAAATAATTCAAATCAGTTGGAGAATTTGGATGAGTAAGTCTCCAAAGAGGGAAAAAAAAAAGAAGCTTTTATCCCAAAAAAAAGAATTGATGAAAAGAGAAAAAAATATTAAATATTAAAGGGAAAAGAAGAAGAAGAAAGAGGACATGCCAAGTCACATAAATGCATAACAGGGATAAGGATCTGAGTTTTGAAATAATTGTACTTTACAGTTTCAAATCTGAAACTGAAATTTTATATTTAAATTTAAAAAAAATCACATATAATTATATATTTTTTTTTATGATTTTTTAAAATTTTAAAATTTACTTAACATTAAATTTATAATAAAAATTTAAAATATTTTAACTGATAAGGATATTTTTTTAAGTATAATTTTTCTTTTAATTAAAATATTTTTTAGTCTTAAATTTGAAATAGAGAGAGAAACGAGAAAAAAGAAAATAATTTAATTTGACTCTTTTAAAAGTTCATTCTTACTTTTTCTGAATTTGTCAAATAAATTTTTCTTTTATTATGCGAATTGGGGAAGAAATAGGCTTGGCCATGAACCACTCATTTTTAAAAAAATTGAAACTACTAAAATAAATCAGTTTTTGCATAACAAGTTTATACAATATTTTAAAATAAAAAAATATAGTTTATTATTTCTAGTATGAAATAAAAAGTACATAATAATAGAAATAAAATAATATATCATGTGTAACTTAAAAAAATATAAAAAGAAAATAGAAAATTATTAAAGTAATTTAGTCTGGATAATATAGACTTAAATATAAAAATCTAATTTAGGTTGAATACAAATTTGTTTATTATTTTTTTTTATGAAATTTAATTCGTAAGTTATAATTATAATTATATATATATATATATATTTCATTCGCACAATTATTTTATTTTTATTTTTATATTTTAATATTTTAGACGAAAAATAATTATATTTAAAGACTGAATCAATATAAATAGAATATCTTAATAAATAAGATATTTTATAAAAAAAATATTTTATATAAATATAATTTTAAATAGTTATACCAATATAAAAAAAATTAAATAAAATTTAAAATTTGAATTTTTTTTATAAAGATTAAAATAACAAAAAAAACTTAAAATTAAAAAAAAACATTAATTATGGATAAAAATAATAAATACTAAAAAAAAATTGAGATGACAAATTTTTTTTCTTTCAAAGTGACCCATTTAATCTTAATTTTTGAATAAAAAAATAGTTTAAATATATTTGTAGTATTTGTAAAATAATAATTTTTATTTATTTTCTTTATTTTCCTTTTTAAACAATTTAAAATTATATTTGTAGCCTTTATAAAATGTATAAATTTTAGTTTAAGTTCCTATAAATTTTTATTTTTATTTTTACCTCTCTAAAAAAATTAAATTAATTTTTCCTCCATATTTATGTGTGTGTATTGTTTGCAATAAGTTGCTGTGTGAAGAAAGAACGAAAATGAAATGTGAATTTTTTTTTATGTGAATGTTTAAATTTAGTTGATTGTTTTATGAGAGGCTAATTATTTTTAATGTATTTCATCCATGTTAAATTTAAACAAGTTTAGTCATATTCTATACTATATTACTATTTTACTTCAATTTATTTTTAAAAAATAGAGAAATAATTATCAGCTCAAAATGAAAATGAAATTATAAACCTATACCATCTATTTGAACTTGTGTAAATAAATTCTTTTGAGAAATAACTTGAAATTTTTTTTTTTTTAAATTAATACAAAAACAAGATCAAATTAAGTCTCTTTTCATATATTTAATCAATTCACGAACACCATCTAATTTTTAATGATTTCTAATATAGAAATTTAAATGAATCAAGTATCACTATGCAAAGTTTGGTTTGAACTCAAAAGTAAACCCCAAAAGAAAAATATCCAAGAAACTATTTGGCACAATGATCCAAGTTAACATTTCACTATTAATTGATTTTTTTTATAAAAAAAAAAGTGAAAACTTTATTTTGGTCATGGAGAAAGTAAGGACCCAGTAGTTGACTTTTTGTGAACACAACCTCTCCATTTGGTGTAAAGTGGGTTTATGTAATCAAGTGGATAACTACTTTGATTATCTATCATTATAACATAACCCCAAATTCTTCATTCTACATTCTCCAATGCCACCACACACTAGTGTGTACTATGTTGGATTAGACCAATCTTGCACTAACTCTTAGTGATTGCACACTCATCGTCTCACTACTCACTTTTCCTTCTTTTTTATTTATTTTTTTATTTTAATATACATATTCCCATTCTTAACTAATACTGATAAGTTTTGAGATAATTTTATAAAAATCCATGATTACTTATTATTCTATACTAATTAATATTCCCACACATTAAAAGTTTCATATTGTTTAAAAATTAAGATCAAATATAATTTATAAACATTTTTTCTTTAATGAATTAATTAAGTAAAGTAAAAGAGGAAAGTTTGGTGTGATGATTAAGCTATGGGTAGCTAGTTATGTCACTAGCATATGCTCCAACGGTGAAACAACCACGCTACGAAATTAGGGATTGTATTTTACACTTTGTCAAAACAAAATACTTAACCACTAAGATTACACATATGTGAATCGTAATAATACAATACCCAAATTGTTTGTTTAAGTGGATTTTAGTTTGGATTTTTAGGAAAAAAAATTAATTTTAGTTTCGTAAATAAAATAATTAATTATGAGCAAATATTTATTAAAATATTCAACTAAGTTTTTAAATAAATAATAATTATTAATAAATATAAAATGCTGGTATACCTAATTTTTTAGAATATTTATGTGAGATTTATAATTTCTTAAACACATCATATTTATATTCAGTGCATATAGTTGTATATAAAAATGTCTAACGAAATTAAACCTAAAAAAAAGGTTATTTCTGTAAAAAAATTTATTGAGTGTATTGTTAAAGATCTCATATCGATTAAAAATAAAATCAAATATATATATATATATATATATAAAGTTGGTACAAAATTTATTACTAATATGATATCAGAACTTATCTTAATAAATTTGTTAAATTTATTGGACTACCCACGATCAAGCTGTTGTTGGAATATTTATATTGTGACCCACGTTCGAGTTGAGACGTCTCGATGTGAGAGAAGTATGTTAGAAATCATATAATATGATGTGTTTAACGAATTATGCATGTCATTCGTGTGCAAGTATCTTAAAAATATAAAGGTGTATTTTTAATATTTTCTATATTTATATATTATACTTATAATAATATAATAAAAATAAAATTATATGATTGTTGTTTGTTTGGATGGATGCATTTAAAAGGCGTAGTTCTCTTGGGTTCACTGTATTTGTCTCATTTGAGAACAGAACGACATAAGCTTAATTGAATTCTATTTCGATCATGGGAGAGAATAAATTCTACATGGCTTTATTTATACTATTATTAATCACTGGTTTATTTTATGTGCAATACAAGCAAGATTCGTCTTATTATTGTTATTATTACAACCATTTTCTTATGTTTAGAAATCAATAGATTGAGTTTTTTTTTTTTTTCAAAAAGGGGGAAGAAAAATATGTCCCACTTTGTGATTTATGGAGTAATGGTTGAATTAAGTTTGAATAGATTTTGGATTGTTGGTTTTGTTAGTTGTTAATATATGCTTTGTTTGTGGGGTGTCCAATCTCTTGAATGGTTGAGTTTACTTTCGCATTTGCCAACTAATCATTCATTGTCTCATTCCTCACTTTTGTTCTCTTTCATGACAAATGGCACATGCTAATGCCATCACTTTACCAAGCTACCATCTCCTTCTTAATAGAATCCATTTCGTTATTAGATATTACAATGCTCCACATTCTCACACCTTTTTTTATTTTTTTTTTTCATATAAAAAAATATTCTAAATTTTGTAACGTTGAGGCATTTATTTAAGTGTATCTTTATGCTTCGGGTATAATTTGTAATTTAGAATATTTAATTATGACATTTATGATTATAATGTCTTATATTAAATATTTAAGTGTAATTTTGTAACAATTTTGAATTTAAATTTGAACATATTTTTATATGCATAAATTCAATACACGTTTTCTTACTTTATTTTATTTTATTAAAATTCAATTAGAATAAATAACAGTGTGACGTTTTTGGAATATTCAATACACTTTATGAAATTTTCTTGGTCTACATTTATGATTATAATTTTTAATTCAAAATCAATAATTTAAGACATGTCAAAAAGAAGAATATCCATATTGTTATAAACGAATAATACGAAAAATATTATAATTGTAGCAAAACTACACTATTTCTTCTTCAATATTTTTAAATGAAATTGACACTCTCGTTATTTCTAGATAAATAATTTTCTTATACATTAAATAAATGAAGTAATGTCTACATTTTTATTTTATTTAATAAAGTTATATTTTTTTTATTGAATTAATAATTTATTAATATGTTATTAATAATTTTAAAATATTATAAAATATTCAAATATATATAATATTTATTTTATTTAGATTTATCATTTGAAAATAAAACGTTTTTACAAACATTATAATAAAATAAAAATCATAGAATTATTTATCAGTAAAAATTATTTTTTTTCTAAATAAAACTTGAAATTATTATTTATCTTTTACTTGAATTGTTATATGTTCCCGTATCAAGACATAGTCATCGCATATCAATAAAATCACAAATATAAATAGTAAGGATAAACTAATGTAATTAATTAAATTAGATAGTGGGTATTGGGTGGGCCCTAAGCCCATTGGGATTAGAGAAAAGAAGGGTTATATAAGATTAGATTTTCACTTAACCCTTTCATTTACAACTTTTTCATATTTCTCATCTCTCACCCTCTCCAAAATCCTCTCTTCTCCTTTCAATTAACCATAGTAGAGTTTATAATTTCTTCTCAATTATGCATCCAATTGAGAATCTGATTGCACCAAAGTGAAGCTCTCAACTAAAGAAAGGAATCCTAGTTTATAATTCTGCAAATAGGTGAGTTCTCTTAATCTCAATTCTTAGGGTTCTTAATTTGGGACAAATGAGTGATTAAGTTAGATTCTTACAATTTATAATAATTAGTGTGGTGAGAGGTCGATGGAGGTTCCGCTTGCACTATTTCGTGGTGGCTTGACTATCATATATGTGCTTGGGAACTACCCTGTATGTGGTGCCTGAATGGGGATAAATAGATGTCCTAAGATGAAAAAGACTCTGAAAGGGATAACGTTGCCTGGTTACCGTTAAGCATAATAGGTGTTAGCTTCTAAGGTAAAGGATTCCATACGTTATCCAGATGAGTCTGTCTAATTTTCTTTAAGTGTTTGATATGTTTGAATTCTTGTGAAGTGTATGATTGTAATATGAATTATGTAAATTTTTTAGAAGTAATAAGGAAAGAGTTACTTTAATTTACTGTATGTAATGAATTTAATATAAAAAGATTATTCTTGATTTATATTAGCTTACCCTTGCTTTTATGTTTTGTGTTTTGTTGAAATGCTATAATCGTGTTTGACACGTGAGCAGATGATGTTACAGGAAATCTTACACAAGTTAATGATGCTCAGGCAGTAGAGAATATTTTGATTTAGATTTTATGTAAATATAGATTTGAGGAAGTTGAGAAATATTATATTGTACTTGGAGTTGTTTACATAAGGTACATAGTATATACTGTTATGCAAGATTTTTCTTTCTAGTATCTTTCTGCAAATTTTAAAAGTTGATTGATTGACTAGAATTTAGATATTTTAAAATCATGATTTTTGGGTTCGTTACATAACACATAATCATTTATAAAATTCAATCTCACAAACGCATAATTTAGTTCATAATCCATCACAATCTCATAGGCACACTTCTATTTCAGATACACAACCATCTTTGATAGACAACCATCTCAGCTCATTGACACCACTATCATCTTAATCTCATTAGCACCATTGCCATCACAATTCATTGTGACCTCAGTCACAACTCATAATTATAATTCACATCACTATCACAATTCTCATTTCGCAATCCAATTCTAATCATAATAAATCACCAAATCTCACATCAAATAACTCAATAGTTTAACTATAAAACAAATATCCACTAGTGAAAAAATTGGCTTTAAAATCGGTTATTTAATATACGATTTTAAAAATTAAGCGGTGGCAATTTTGTAAATAATTACAATAGTTTTAAAATCAGTTATTTAATATATGATTTTAAAAATTATGCAGTGACAATTTTGTAAATATTTATAATAGTTTTAAAATTGGTTGTTTAATATACGATTTTAAAAATTTGTACGGTGACAGAGTTGTAAATAATTATAATAGATATAAAATTAGGTATTTTAAGACCGATTTTAAAATCTTATATACAAAATCATTGCTGATATCACCGATTAAAAAAATATTTTATTTTAATTTTAACATTTTTTATATTGACATTTTGTTCTCCCTCTCTTGTATGCTAATGCTTTCACTGTCTCAAACACTTTCATTCTCTCTAATCGCACTTTTTCTTACGCATTCTGCATTGAATCATTCTCTCATTTGGGCTCCATTGTGCTTCCTTCAAACAACCCCAAAAATTCCCTAATCTCCCTCATACCCTAGTCCAAGAAGTTCCGAAATCAATAACCCTATGAGAAAGAGTTTCACTGGAAGGCCCTTCACCAAACCCTAAATTGTACCAAATCATGGAGCCAAAACTCTCGCCAACAGTCCTTTAGGTATCTCTATCTCTCTCTTTCTCTCTTTGTATATGTATATATATTGCATTTGTATTTTGTTTCTGAAAAAGTGTTAGAAAATTGAAGAGAAAATAGGTGTTTGATGGGTTTAGGGTTTGATGTTCTGCAAATTTTTCGAGAAGAGGCTCTGTTGGGGTTCGAGAAAGCGGAGGGTCGTTGAGGGACTCCTTAGATGACAAAGAAAATGGGAAAGATCAAATTTTGAAATCGATGAAGGTTTGATCGCTAGTTGCTTACTCAAAGGGATCAAAGAATTTCATGTCTCCAACCATTTCCGCTTCCTACAAGATCAACGAATCTCCCAGAAAGAAAGTCCTAACTGAAAGGAATGAGATGGTTCCAAGTCCAGTGGACCCGAAAAGCCACGTTCGCAAGGTAACTTTTGTTGAGCCCTTGGAGGAAGGCCTCAGATCTTCCTTGACTAGTGAAGAATTGAGTGGTGACAACGAAACTAGTGAAACTGATTGTATGAATATTCCTCTAATGTCAAAGAATGATACAGATTCGTCTTTTGAAACTTTCAATAGCTTGAATGTGAATAATCTTTTGGTTCTAAAGGATGACATTCACTCTGAACCATCGTTTGAAAATGAGCATTTTAAAATCAGTTTAAAGTTAACCAATTTAAAAAAAAATAGAGACTTTTAAAATTAGTTTAAAAATAACCAATTTTAAAACCAAACTTTTATAATCAGTTGTTTTCCGATTTTAAAAATCCTACCTTTTAAAATCGGCTAGATCAAAATCATCAAAACCACCGATTTTAAAGTAAAAATCAACCGATTTTAAAAGTGTTTTTTCCACTATTGATCTTATCATATTTTATCATATTTCACATCAACATACTCTTTTAATACAAATTAAAACATGAATTATTATTCATAAATAATAAAGTTTCGCTCAAGTAAGAATAGTTTTGAAAGCAATTCATTCATCTTGGTAGCATGACCTTTAATCGCTAAAAATTTCATATCTTAAAACTTATATGAAATACACTTTCCCAAATTCGTAATAAAAATATTCCAAGAACTTGGAGGCGTTCTTTTATAAATTGATTTCAAATGTACAAATGCGTATAGAAAAGAAAACATAAAATTATTTTTTCGGAACTTGGAGTGTGTTCTTTTATAAATTGATTTCAACTGTACAAATGCGCATAGAAAAGAAAACACAAAATTATTTCTTCGGAACTTGGAGTGTGTTCTTTTATAAATTAGAAGAGTTACAGAAATTGAGCCAATTCATGAGTCCTGGTTTGGCTTAATAGTTGATAAGCATCTCATCTCCATCGGGAAAGTCAAAGAAAGGGCTGCGGAGATCCGCAGCGAGTAGAGAACATAATAGTATAGAACGCTTCCCGCATTTTCAACCTTTGGGAAGTCAATGGAGTCAAGGCTGCCCCGCTAGAAAGCTCACCTGAGACCACAGTTCTCCTGCCGCATGGACAAACTGCATTAGCCACTGCCAAGAAGCTCAGTCAAAAGGGAAAGAGACAAAGCCCTTCTTTCTTTCACCCACCAGTATGAATGGAGACTGATTTCTTCTTGCGAGCCCTCTTAGTTTAGTCGTAGCTTTTGAGGCGCTTTACCCAAAGAATGGAATACCCACAAAGTCTGCCATCGCTTCATCGGAGCACTCATCTGGTCTGCTTCTACGGTTGACGCCTTGAGCAAACTTTCATCAATTATAGAAATGCGCATAGAAAAGAAAACATAAAATTATTTCTTCGGAACTTGGAGTGTATTCTTTTATAAATTGATTTCAACTGTACAAATGCGCATAGAAAAGAAAACACAAAATTATTTCTTCGGAACTTGGAGTGTGTTCTTTTATAAATTGATTTCAACTATAGAAATGCGCATAGAAAAGAAAACATAAAATTATTTCTTCGGAACTTGGAGTGTATTCTTTTATAAATTGATTTCAACTATACAAATGCGCATAGAAAAGAAAACATAAAATTATTTTTTCGGAACTTGGAGTATGTTCTTTTATAAATTGATTTCAACAGTACAAATGCGCATAGAAAATAAAACATAAAATTATTTCTTCGAAACTTGCAGTGTATTCTTTTATAAATTAATTTCAATTGTACAAATGCACTTAGAAAAGAAAACATAAAATTATTTCTCCAGAACTTGGAGTATGTTCGTTTATAAATTGATTTCAACTGTACAAATGCGCATAAAAAATAAAACATAAAATTATTTTTTAGGAACTTCGAGTGTGTTCTTTTATAAATTGATTTCAACTGTACAAATGCGTATAGAAAAAAAAAACATAAAGTTACTTATTCATAACTTGAAGTGTATTATTTAATAAATTGATTTCAACTGTACAAATGCGCATAGAAAAGAAAATATAAAATTATTTCTTCAGAACTTGGAGAGTAAAGCAGATAGGATATCGGGATCTAACAATTCTACTCTCCTTCTTGTCCATGTTTGGTTGTGCACACTAGACTAACCCCTCTTTTATTACCTCACTTTGTTTTCTCAAATACCAACTTCTTTAGCTCTTAATAAAAACAATTGGCTAGAGATCAGACTTGACCAAATATTCTTGTTCTCCTTTCAGCGCTCTCTCCAATCTTATATTTCCAAAGTTAGATTTGTCCTTTATCCAAGAAATAATATCCGAAAATACAATCTACAAGTTTTCTGGTGGCTCTCCATACAACAAACCATGCTACATTTCTGGATACATCTTTAGTGTCTTGTCTGAACTTGCTGCCACATCATATAGTTGTTTGCTAATAGCTTTATCAGTGACTTGATCCTCCTCACTATGTAAAACTAGAAAAGGAAGTGAAACCTAACCAAAAATGGAGATATGGTCACCAACTTTTGCATTAACTAAATTGAACCAAGTGATAGTTATTTATTTATTTATAACATACAAGGTGTTTGACAAACCTCATGTAGTCTTTCCTCAAATTCTCTACTGACCCTTAGAAGTTCATAGGCTGTTCTCAATCGAGACATTCCTTTATAGCAATACTTGTTCATTCTAATCTGAAATACAATAATATTCCATCAAATTTGCCATTTCTGTCTCTTAACAAAATTTTTTCAACTTTTTAATATGATATGAAAATAAAATACAATAAATATACTAAACCTATAATAACATCTAATATCAGAATGATTATTGAATCACTAATATACTTGATATGGAGGAATGTATTGAAATTTTTTTTGAATAAAAAAGATATATTGAAACCTCTCAATTCAAATTAAAAAAAAATATTAACTTTCATAATTTATAATAAAATTATATTTTTTTAATAATATATTTATTTTTTATGTTTTCTCTTAATAATAAAATATTAATTAATAAGGATATAATTGATAAAAAATAAATAAAAATAGATTATAAAAATGACTTATTTCTTCAGAACTTGGAGTGTGTTCTTTTATAAATTGATTTCAACTGTACAAATGCGCATAAAAAAGGAAACATAAAATTATTTGTTAAGAACTTGGAGTGTGTTCTTTTATAAATTGATTTTAACTGTACAAATGCGCATAGAAAAAGAAACATAAAATTATTTCTTTAGAACTTGGAGGGTGTTCTTTTATAAATTGATTTCAACTGTACAAATGCGCATAGAAAAGAAAACATAAAATTAATTCTCAAGAACTTTAATTGTATTCTTTTATAAATTGATTTCAACTGTACAAATGTGTACAGAAAAGAAAACATAAAATTATTTCTTCAGAATCGGAGTGCGTTCTTTAATAAATTGATTTCAAATTTACAAATGCGCATAGAAAAGAAAACATAAAATTATTTTTTCGGAACTTGGATTGTGTTCTTTTATAAATTGATTTCAATTGTACAAATGCGCATAGAAAAGAAAACATAAAATTATTTCTTCAGAACTTGAAGTATGTTCTTTTATAAATTGATTTAAACTGTACAAATATGCATAGAAAAGAAAACATAAAATTATTTTCTCGGAATCGGAGTACGTTATTTTATAAATTGATTTCAAATGTACAAATGAGCATAGAAAAGAAAACATAAAATTATTTTTTTGGAACCTGGATTGTGTTATTTTATAAATTGATTTCAATTGTACAAATGCGCATAGAAAAAAAAACATAAAATTATTTCTTCAGAACTTGGAGTGTGTTCTTTTATAAATTGATTTCAACTGTACAAATGCTCATAGAAAAGGAAATATAAAATTATTTCTTTAGAACTTGGAGTGTGTTCTTTTATAAATTGATTTTGAAAGAGATTATTAAAGAGAAATATTATTTTATTTATTGTCGAACAAATGTGGTAACTAATCGATCATTTGGGGTTTTAGTGTTAAATTTGTGATACCTGGTTTTTCCACGGTTATGTGATCTTTTATATTCTAATAAAGGAGTTTGTAAAATTGATTAAATTGGTTTTCAAGAGAAATTAACCAATTCAATCCCTGACTTTTTCATTAAAAAAAGTTATCAATTATAATCAAATCCTATCAAATATAAAATTAGTTTAGATTGGATTGATTTTCGGTTTTAATCTTATTTTTGTTTTAAAAATATTAAATAAATTGTAAGATATATTATAATTATAATAAAATGGTTTAATATTTTTCATCCGCAATTAAGTTTTTCAAAATATGAGTGGTTTTATAAATTTATGAATAAAAATGTACACGTTTAATTTGTTTTCGATTGATTTTAAAAATCAAAGTGAAAATTTAATCAGGAAAATATGTATGTGAGTAATCTTGAATCATTCAATAATCATCCTATTACACCTTGTGGCTAACCACACTTGGTATAATAACAATTGAAATATGAAACTTAGTGGTGCGTTCTTTTATAAATTGATATCAACTGTATAAATACATATAAAAAAAAATATAAAATTATTTCTTCAGAACTTGAAATGTATTTTTTTATAAATTAATTTTAACTGTACAAATGTGTATAGAAAAGAAAACATAAAATTATTTCTTCGAAATCGGAGTGTGTTCTTTTATAAATTGATTTCAAATGTACAAATACGCATAGAAAAGAAAACACAAAATTATTTCTTCAGAATTAGAGTGTGTTTTTTTATAAAGAAAACACAAAATTATTTCTTCAGAATCAGAGTGTGTTTTTTTATAAATTGATTTCAAATGTACAAATATGCATAGAAAAGAAAACACAATTATTTTTTTGGAACTTGGATTGTATTCTTTTATAAATTGATTTCAATTGTACAAATGTGTATAGAAAAGAAAACATAAAATTATTTCTTCAAAACTTGGAGTGTGTTCTTTTATAAATTAATTTCAACTGTACAAATACGCATAGAAAAGGAAACGTAAAATTATTTCTTCGGAATCGGAGTGCGTTCTTTTATAAATTGATTTCAAATGTACAAATGCGCATAGAAAAGAAAACATAAAATAATTTCCTCGGAATCGGAGTGCGTTCTATTATAAATTGATTTCAAATGTATAAATGCGCATAGAAAACAAAACATAAAATTATTTTTTCGGAACTTGGATTGTGTTGTTTTATAAATTGATTTCAATTGTACAAATACGTATAGAAAAGAAAACATAAAATTATTTCTTCAGAACTTAGAGTGTGTTTTTATAGATTGATTTCAACTGTATAAATGCGTATAGAAAAAGAAATATAAAATTATTTCTTCAGAACTTGGAGTGTGTTCTTTTATAAATTGATTTCGAAAGAGATTATTAAAGAGAAATATTATTTTATTTATTGTTGAACAAATGTGGTAACTAATTGATCATTTGGGGTTTTAGTTGAATTTATGGTACCTGCTTTTTCCACGGTTATGTGATCTTTTATATTATGGTAAAGGAGTTTGCGGAATTGATTAAATTGGTTTTGAAGAGAAATTAAAATATGAGTGATTTTATAAATTTATGAATAAAAATGTACACGTTTAATTTGTTTTCGATTGATTTTAAAAATCAAAGTGAAAATTTGATCAGGAAAATACGTATGTGGGTAATCTTGAATCATTTAATAATCATCCTATTACACCTTATGGGTAACCACACTTGGTATAATAACAATTGAAATATGAAACTGAGGCGTGCGTTCTTTTATAAATTGATTTCAACTGTACAAATGCGCATAAAAAATAAAACATAAAATTATTTTTTCAGAACTTGGAGTGTGTTTTTTTATAAATTGATTTCAACTGTATAAATGCGCTTAGAAAAGAAAACATAAAATTATTTTTTCTAGAGCTTGAAGTGTGTTCTTTATAAATTGATTTCAACTGTACAAATGCGCATACAAAAGAAAATATAAAATTATATTGGGCCTCCTAAACGCTGCCAACCTCACCACCCAGATGATGTTGGCCTTACGCCGGTATGGATAACTGTCGGTTAGCACTACGCTACATAGATACAATGTGTGCGCACAAGTTCCTTTGGCAAAAAGCATAGTCAGCGATTCAGTCGGGAACAAAGTGCGAGGCCTGTGATAGTCCCCAAGCACATCGTGCACATCGATGGCTGAGCCACTTCACCACCCTCTAGTTCCCCCAGGTTATTGAACCTTCCTGAACTACACCGTAGGGTATCTTTGTGACTAATCCACACAGAATTCAACTTGAAAAGACGTTACTGTCCAAATCTCACAACTTTCCTACCCTCTAAGTAGTTAGTTTCAATTTATCATCTTCAAATATCACTTAACAATAAAAGACAATCACTTTGGGGGTGCAAATAGTAAAATAGGGTACAAATAGAAAATAGGGGTGCAAATAGTAAAAATAAGGGGGTGCAAGTAGTAATTTTTTTTGTGCATTCAGCAGAAGTCAACGGTCAAATCCGCTGAGCGAATTTCTTTTTTTTTTTTTGTGCGCTGAGCGAATTTCGCCTACGCTGAGCGGATTCGCTCTAGTGATGTGTGTTCTTCAATGCGCTCAACGAATGTTAATCCGCTGAGCGAATTTTTACAATGATACGATTAACTTCTCGGGTTTCAGTGATTTAATCAATCATTTTCAAAATCAATTACATCCAGACAACAATCAATCCATAGAATATCATACATTGCATATTAGAATAAGAAATAAACTCCCCTTACCTTAAAATTCTTCAAACAATCCAAAAATAGAGAACTTTGAGTTTTCTAACTCAATCCTTAAAAAATCATAAAATCTACCGTTAATCTAAGATTTTAATCGGTGAAAATGAAATTGGAAGCTAAGATTTGAATTAGATTACCTCAATTTGGGAAGAAACGCAAGAATGGAGTAGGATTGGAAGATTTAAAACTTATGAGAATGGAGGAAGAAGGAGAAGATTGAAGATGGAGAGGAAGGTGTGTGCCAAAGAAATCGTAATGAAGAAGAAAGAAGAGTGACGGTGCGGTTCATGCATATATATATATATATAAAATATTTGATGCGGTGAAAATTTATTTTATTTAACTTTTTTTTTAATATTATATATATATTTTTTCCTTTTAAACTAATAATAATTATAATAAAGATAATTTCTATTAATTTTAAATATCACACACAAAATAAAATATACATCCAAAAATTAAAGGTGTTACATATATTGCCACTATGATGAAGATGTAGATAGTTTCACACCACCAACTCATACTTTATTCAACTCTTATATATTTTCCATCTAGATGACTCTCACGTCATCTTCTTGGGGGACCCTCATGATCTTTCTCTTCGCCTATTCAATATCATCCTTTCGAAATTACCCCTATACTCAATGATCAACATTAAAGGGAAACCTTGGAGCTACATATACTTTGACAAACAAATTCTTAGACGACCAAGTCTAAGTTGAAGTTGAAGCTAAAGCTTGAGTAGATGTTGAGGCTAAAGCTAATGTTGCTTCTCTTGCTCAACTATAAGAAAAAGATATAACTATCGTAGTCAATAAAGAGCATGGACTCCAAGCCATTAGAAATTCAAAGTTTTCCATCTCTGAAGCCTCTAGTGAACCATTAACTACTCAAATTGTTATTTTTACCCTTGCACCAATCATTATAATGAATATACAAACCTTCATCACTTCTACCATGTAACAACAACGCAAACTCAAAAAACTCTTTTAACTCTTGAAGTTCATCAACAACACATGGAATCCTTTGTTTACAATTTTGAGAAACACATGAAGGCCAACATGATGAAGTTGGTACAATCTTGTCTCACCACACCACAACCACCTCCTTAATCACTCTTACCATTGATACCTCCCCCAACTAGTAGTTTCTCCCATTAGAAATATACTATCTCACCATATGAGCTCACATTATGCTCACTACTCCATCAACAATTGCTCCCATTGAGCTTCAATTTGTAGTAGTTGATCATTAACCAACTTTTAACTCATTAGACCCTACCATAAAAGTTAATACTCAACCAGTCCTTGAAATTGAACATCAACCTTTTATAACAACCCCTACAACTCCACCTTAACCCAAACTTAGACCAAAACAAGAGCATCACCCTTAACCTATTTATCCTTCACCATTATCGTTTGACCTTGCTTCATTCACTTTTGAGCAATAATGATCTTTTTTGATCCCATCTTTTTGTGATGACAAAAAAAGGGAGAATGAGTTGAACTTTTGATGTTACTCATTTAGATTTTTTATTTTCATTCTTATATTAATAAACTAAGTGTGAGTCATGTATAGTCTAAGTTTATGCATATCTCTATATTATCTATGATGTGATCCTTGATATGTATGCTATAATCCTTAGTTTATATGAGATATGAATATATTATTAAATATAAATGTCTAGTTAATCATATGATTTGACTATATTCCAAAATAATTAGTTATTATATTCCAAAATTTATTATTTTTTATCATAAAAAATAGGAGATTATTAAACCTAAATTGTCTAGACATTCTAAGTCTTCAAGTCTACTCTAAACTAAATGAGACCTATCTTTGAATTTTGATGTTAATAAATAAAGATAAGTTTCTAATTTAATGATTTGAAATACAAAAAGACATGCTCAAGAATAAAAATATATACAAAGAAATCAATGCATATCTAATTATAAGTCTCATTAGATTGTATACTAATCAAGATAATCCAAATTCTTATCAGATTGTCTATTAGTAGAAAATGCATTATGACTATCTAATTATTTATTGTCTTTGCAAGTTTGAAGATGATTTTAATATCCTTAAAAGTCAACCAATTTCATATCAAGATTTGTATTAGTCACAAATTCAAGAATGATCGTGTTAGAAGAACAATAATGCATTGAAATGGTAAAGAGTAAAAATGTAGATTGGTTAATAGCTCATAAGCTTCATGTATCAAAAAGTGTTGACCTTGTAAAAAAAACTAGCTTGCAATAGAAGTTTACCTGCAAGCTCACAAGGACTAGCTTTTTTTTAGACATATAAAAAAGAAAAAACTTTGCTTGCATCTAAAAGAATTGAGTACCTAAATAAAATTTTATGTGCTTGAAATTGTATCTAATATATTTATACGAGATATATGATAGACTTCGGCTAACGGTAAAGAAAAAGAGAGATTCTATTTGTAAATTATTTATTTAGTGAAGTTATTATTCTTTATTAAAAATTTAATTATATATCATCTTTATTAGAGTTAATACATATTTTTAAACAACATTGTTTCTAAGTCAAGAATGACATAATGCACTCATAAAAGTCAAATTGGCTTAATGTGAAAGAATAAGGGATTCTTTAACTCATGGCGAGTTAAAGGAAGCTTTTCAAGAGTGACATTATGTACTCGTGTAAGTTAGAAGTGATAGAAGAACAATACTTGTTATAATCATTAAAGATTATAGTGAAGTTTTTAAAGAGTTTCTTGAAAGAGGACTAAATGTGGCTTAGTTGGAATAAATTACTATAAAAGTAATTATTTTTCCTTACTCTATTACTTGTCTATACTTCATTTCTTTTTCTCTAAATATTTTATTAAAGGCTTTTAAAAAAAATATATTTTAAAGTATTACATGATAAACAATCAGATTTTCTAAATATCAACTAGAATGTCTACCTTTTTTTAGTTTTTTAAAAGTATTGGAAAATATTTTTTAACTCTATTCAAACCCTCTTCCTTTCCCTACAGTCCACCTGTTATTTCAATCTCAACAAAACCTATTCTTATTCTCTTTTGGATGTGATATAAACTACTAGAGCTTGACCCATTTGGTGTTGTTTGAGATTGCCTTCTTGTCTTTTATGAAGAGAATCTATACTTACTTCTTTTTTTTACCTTTTCATTTTCCTCATTTTTGTATTACTTTTTCATCTTCCTTGTACTTAAAATAGCATTTTAATGGACGAATAATCCTTTCCTTTGATCTATAAATTGAAGATCATATAAATTGTGAAATTGAGTTTCATATAAATCAATCTACATGTGCTCTGAGTTTGTTCTTTCTTTCTCTAACTCATAAAATTACATATTGTAGTTATGATTTGTTTTGTTATATTTTAGAATTCAAATTAGGTTTTGATTGAAATTTAATTTGGTAGCTAATTGTGAATTAAATTAAATGATTCTTTAATTACAATAATATTCTATTTTTCTCATGCATCTAAATTTATAAATTAATATTTCAATTATATTATTTATAAATTCTGTTTTGAATCTTAATTCTAAACTTCAATTGCATTTTACATTCTTGCATATTTGAATTATGCATTTTACATTCTATGTATTTTAAATTCATGCGCTTTAATTTTCATGTATTTTAAATCCCCAAATTAATTTATATAGGAACATTGAAAATTGAATATAAATTTATAAATGTCCTTATGATTTGATCTAAATTATTTTATATTGCAAAATTTAAAAAAAAAATATTATATTTGATTTTTCATTCGACAATGAAAAATCAATAGTTAGTCTAATTTTGGTAGATATTTCAATACAAAACTTATATTATAAGTCAATCATCTTTATAAATATTAACCAAAACTTCATTATCCCACTCTTCATTATCATTTTTAGAACTTAGGAAGAACTAAATAGAGAAAATCAAACTTCTCATTTTCTCCTTCAATCATTTGTTTCTACTTTCATCTTTTCTAAATACAAATTAATTTTCTTTATATTTAAGCTCTCTATATCACTTTATCTTCATTAATTTCTTCTAATCTCTTTTTTTAGTTGTGCTCATTAGGAATAAACTTCACTCAAGACTTTCTCCTTTTCAAATTTTCTAGTTGACAAATGCTTTATTGAGATAAAGGGAGGTAATTCCAAACTTTAACCATCACTTTGTGGTTTTACTGAGAAATTTTCATCATTGCCTTATGCTACCTTACCATTTTTTTTATATTTTCTTATAATATATTTTTTTACTTTTTTATATTACGATATTTGAGAATATGAATTATTGATTATTGAAAAATATGAGGATAGAATATTTATATTATGAATTATATGGAGTAAGTTAAGTTTTAAGGTATCCAACCTTTAACCAATTGACTCAAAGTATATAACTTTGAATTGTTGTGTTCATTTATATGACTCTATGTATTATTTTAAAATTTGGGAATTTCCAAATACAACCTTTATGGTACCAAATTTTTATGGTAAAGATACTTGAAAATTTGTGAAATTGTGTGTAACTTATATATTGAATGATAAAAGGTTAAAATTATTTCTTTTATGAGAAAAATATGATGGAAATTATTGAGTGTGTGTGGATAACTATGAGATATAGAAGATAGAGAAGGTCTTTGAGATTCAAGGAAAATTAGAGAGTAGTGAAAACTGCCTAAAATTTGATATACACAGTTAAGAAATTCTAAGTTAGACTTGGTTATTTGAAAGTCTAAACATTAGCTTAACGTTAAGAAATTTCAAGTTAGACTTGGTCAATTGAAAGTCTAAGCATTAGTTTAGCATTAAGAAATTTCAAGTTAAATTTGGTCAGTTGAAAGTCTAAGCATTAACTTAATATTAAGAAATTTCAAGTTAGACTTGATCAGTTGAAAGTCTAAGCATTACCTTAGCATTAAGAAATTTCAAGTTAGACTTGGTCAGTTGAAGGTCTAAGCATTAACTTAGCATTATGAAATTCCAAGTTAGACTTGGTCAGTTGAAAAATCTAAGCATTGGCTTAACATTAAGAAATTCCAAGTTAGACTTGGTCAATTGAAAAGTCTAAGTAGATACTTAACAGTGTGAAATTCCAAGCTATGCTTGGTCAATTGAGATATGTGATGTGTTTGTGTGTACATGTTTGTGTGCGTGTTTAATTTTACATATTTTCTTATACGTATTTATAACATATGTGAGATATATTCCTCACTCTTCTGTTTGCGTGGTTAGTATTTTTGTTTGGGTTGAACATTCTTATAGTTGAACGTATAATTGATGAGGACAAAGAGAAGTTGACTGATAAAGCATAGATTTTCTATGCCTTGATTTTTGGGGGATGATCTTATTAGATGTGATGTTAGGACATAAATAGATTATTTATTTTTAAAAAATTGATTTAAAGTTTTATTGTTAAGAACTTATAAAGGATATTTCAATGCCTAATAATATTTTATTTGATTTTCTACATCTAAAAAGAGTTATTATTGTTACTGGATAAATAATATGGTAATGTGAGAGTGCATGTTTAGGAAAGTTCTAGCTAAGAAAACTTTGATATTTAAGAGTGTCCTCTAGTGACCCACTTCTCTTTTCTGGAAACTTACTTGATATACTGGTTTGCAGTCTATCACCGTCGTCGTTCTAGTAGCCAATATTATTCATAGTAAGATATTTCCTTATTTTTGTAAGTTTTATTTATGAAGTAAAAACATGTTAATTCTTTTACTTTTTATTTTTCATAAATTATATATTTATTCATAAAAAAATGTTTTGGGACAAAAAGATGTCATATAGGATTAAATCTACAATTTAATTTATGACCGAAACTATTGCTTAATTTAATTAGAGGTAACAAAAAGCAATGGAAGCCTAATTGAGAGAAGGGTCACGGTTAAGTATGAAATGGAGAAGGGAAAAAAATTGATTTCTCTACTCAAATGAAAAACCAATTGATCAATCACAAGGCAATCTTTTTTTACTTTTATATTAGTAATTAATGAAGAAAAGGTGATGTGATTTAAATTTTTAATTTTTCTTCCTAGCCACCCAAATGACATTTTTCTACATGTGTATAATTGAGCCTAATTTTTTTTCTTATGAGTTAAGTTTCTTCATCACAACAGTGAATATATCTCATATATCCTTTTCTTTTCTTCTAAGTTTTGATGGTCTGATAAGAATATTTAATCTTCATCTTCTTCCAAATCTTGATTTTTATTCAATTTCTCTTTAATTCAAAATAGTATATTTATTTTTTACCTCTTTAATTTTATTTTTATCTTGATAATTTTCCATTCTCTCAAAGAGTGTTTCTTCTTTGAATTTGAGGGAAAATTTGAATACAAGTTAACAATTTTACATTTTTCTTATATTGGTAAAAGTTTATTTAGATAAAAAAAGTTGAATCTTCACTCTAACATTCAACTATTTAAGTTATAATGTAATAAATCTATTTCATGTAGTTGTGTTGAGTTAAATTTAGATTAGTTGAGTTGGTTGGAACTAGAAAACTCTCTTTTTCTTAAATTGAAATGTTTCAGTAAAATATTTTCACTCAAAAAAGTATTTTTTTGTTTAAATAAAAGTGTTCTAAAGATGACTAAATTTACTATAAGTATCATTTTCATTTGAGCCAAACTATATCACTTGAGCAAGGGATTAGAGACAATTTTGTGGATTTTGAAATGTTTTAAATAAGATTAATTTCAAAATTTTGAGCTTAGAAATGAGGTTTTTAGATATAAAAAGATAAGGTTTGATGTAAAGAATGTCTAAAATGGAGTTTTTTAGAGAAAGTTTAGGTGCAAAACAAGTTTCCCTTTTAATGTTGTTAGAATCTTTAACTTGAGAAAAAAATACTTAGAAAAGAAAGTAGTTTTTCTCTTTAACTTCATTTTTGTTTGAGTAAAAATATTTCGCTTAAGGGAGTATATGGTCACTTGAGCAAAAAAGTCCTGTTAAGAGTAGGATTGTTCTTGGCCTTAATTTTGATTTGGTAAGAAATATCCCATTTGAGTGAAAATGATTACTTTAAAAATTAGAAATCCTTAATTTAAAGGTGTATTATTGAATTATTAAACTTTCCTTTAACTAATTTCTATGTATATCTTAGAAAATATTGATGAGTATGACATGTTAAACCTTAGGTTAGGAGGCTGATAATTTTCTTATTAATGAATTGTGATGCTATCTGATTTGAGATGAGTTCAAAAGTGTCAACAATTATTTTTTGGATGTTGTGATATTCATATGATATTTGATTGTGATGCCTTTGAGAGAAAAGATGTTGTGGCACAACTATAAATAAAAATATTTTAAATAATTATTGATGTGTGCTACCTAAAATTAACTATTTTATAAATTCAAAAATTTTGTGTGTGATTGTTAGGAGATGATTATGCCTTTAAGACATCGTTGTGGAGGCACAATGAGGATTGAAAATATATTTGTAAAGTATTGATGAGGGTTACTTAAAGTAATGAGTTTTGTAAGTTAATGAGTCTTGTGCTATTAGAAACTTGTTGTATGTATTGGGTAGATAACTATTGAGGTACACTAGGATATGGAAGATTGGGGACAATCTTGATAATCTTAGGAAAAAGGACGGTGGTTATCACCCCCACAACGATTTACATAATTAGTGGGTAAGCGAAAAATCACACGGCCTAATAATAATTTCTTAACTAGACTCTATGACCATACTTTTTAGTCAAAGAGTTGTGACTTGCATAATGTTATAACTTGGTGGTGATATGTTAGTAGCATAAGGGTCTTATGATACCATCAATATAAAAAAACTTTAATCACTATGTGTTTATGTATGTGTGAGTACATACAGACATGCATGTGCATAAATTGGTAATATTTTAAACTCATGTAAAGTACAATTATTATTTAGATTTAGTTTATAAAATTTCATTTTTTTTTAAGAATTATAATATATAGTTAATGGCTTAAAATTTATTTTATGAATATTCAATATCTAAATTTGGTGAAAATAAGTATTTAACTAAAATTTTATATTAGAAAAGTTTGAAATTTTTCTTATCATTATTAATTTTAAATTATAATAAATTAAATATGTTTAAAATAAATTTAAGTTTTTTCTTATTTTATTTTAATCCAAAAAAAAAATTTCTAACCAACTAATATGTATTATTTAATTAAATTAGAAATAATTACAAAAATAATAGAAAAATATTTAATAAATAAATGATATTACACATATTACAATGCAAATAATGAATTTTAGGTTCTGATAAAATTAGAAGGTATAAACCTTTTATCTAATATGTTTTCATACAATTGTATTATAAAATGACTTTGTAAGAAAGAAAAGGTGGAAGAAGCTAAGCAATTGTTGGATAAAATGATTACAAGCTTAACATTATGATCATTGTGAGGTCAATAGGCCTTAAACCAGACACCTAGAGTTATAATGCAATACAAACTTATTATTATGATCATATTGTGAGGTTAATAGGCTTTAAAGTTAATGTTTAGAATGAAAATTATAATCATATTCATGATTGTAATACATATAAATAACATGGTGCTCAAATTGTTGATCAGGATAGGAAGGTTTGATAAGGTAATTTTTATCCATTTTTCTAAACATATTTTGTTTTGTTCATTACTTTTGTGAATAAGAAAAAGCTAGAGGAGGCATGTAAGTATTTTGTAGTGATGATTGATGAAAGATTACCACTTTATGTTATTACTATGATGAAAGATTACCACTTTATGTTATTACTATTCAATACCAAGAATTAACTCTTGGGTTTAGGGCTTTTAGATCATATTGAAATACTTATTGTTAAAATGAGGTACAACATTTCCTATGCAATTGAAGAATATTGGCAAATATTATGACCAGTGATATAAAAACTCAGTATACTTTAAGACATGATGAGAGAGACGTAAAAAGTGACTAAGGATGATGTTATTTGTTTCTCATTTTCTATTTTGGCAAATATGTGGAAGAAATCAATTCATTATTGTAAAGCACATAATGAAGATGTTAAATTGCAAGGTACATAAATTATAAACTCTAGGAAAGTTTGGATGGAACATCTTAGTTTCTGTATCATGAAAAAATATTACTAGCTTAGTTCATTCATTAAGACTAGATTATGAGTTTTATACCTTTAATTATGATTATTCATTATAAAAAAAATCATATTTCTCATAAAATAAATTTTTGGGTATTATTTAAAATTAGTGAAAAATATAATTTTTATCACAAATCTTTTATAAATTTCTCATCATCATAAATTTACAAATAAAAGACTAGTTGAAAATTATTTTTCATGAAAAATTCATAAAAAAATTTCCACAAACAAATTAATGAAAAATTTCTCATAAACAAATCAATAAAAAAAATTTCATAAATAAATATATAAAAAAATTTTTACTATGAAATTTTTTTTACATATAAATTTATAAAAATTTTTTATAAAAATAAATCTGTAGAAAATATTTAATAGATACTTAATTTTTTTTTCATAAAAAAAATCTGTAAAAATTATTTTATTTATAAATAATTTTATTTTTATAATGAGTTGTGTGTGGCATTAACAGTTATATGTAGTTTGTGCATGTTAATTTTATGAAATTTCCATTTCCCATAATTCATAAATGATAAACTATTCCAATATTTGGATGGTAATCAAATTGGTCATGATATTTGTATAAAATAGAGATCGAGAGGATAAGAGAAAAAACTCAATGTATATGTAGTTTATCAAATGGAAGGGAACAAACATGTCCAATAATTGGATTTTTGTTTCTTTCTTCTTTATGATTTTGTTTTCTAACTCATAATTCATTAATGATCCTTACTTTCTTTGCATATTTGAACTTGTGTTCTCTTAATTCAATTTTATTTAATGGGAAGTTAGAATATAGGTGTGAATTAAGTAAATCAGTGGAGAGTGATAATTCTAGTTAAAGGAATGACCAAGCTTGTTGGATTTCAGTGATAAGCCTTTTTTGTTCTAAAAAGTAAATAAGATTAAATTAAGGTTAATCATATACATTGTGTGGATTTATAAGTACAATATATAGTTGTTGTTATCTTGGTTTGTACCTTAGGCGATGGAAACATTTTGCTTAAGTTTTGGATTGTTAATGATTTAGAATGTTTGCACTACATATGGTGTGAATGGTTATTTCCAACAATTAAATGTGTGTTAGTGTGGATGACATGCTTGGATAGCTGCATTAGTTACTTACATGCTTATGTTATGTGTGCAATTCTTCTTAAAATTGTTTCCTTTATTGCGTTTGCAGATAAAGTTCCTAGTAAAATGGGTGAAGGTATGTAATGATTGTTTTCAATAATATTATCTCATTATTAAGAAATTTCTATATCTATTACATTAATATGTATTCTTAGAGTGTTAACCTAATGCAGTTAAGTGTTGGAATGTTTTGAAAATGAAAATAAAAAAATTGTGGCAATTAAAATTGTTTGGTCCATAAACATGGGGTTGTAGTGATTGAAATCCATGTCTTGTTGAGGTTACAAGATGAGGGTTCCTTTTATTGTCTTTTTGTATTGGTTGTAAATGCTAAAAAAGATTGCAGTATAAGTGGTTTTATTCTTTGTAGTTGTTTACTAATACAAAATTGGTTTGATTATTGTTAAAACATTTGTATTGTAAGTATTTATTTATAGAGCAAATTACAATTACCTTTCCTAAGGTTTATCTCAATTACATTTGTTACCCCTTATTTTTTTATTAGACTTGCAAAAAATCCTTTAATTTATCTAATTTTATAACAGACACCTCCCTCATCAATAAAATGACCTCCCTCATCAATAAAATGACTGTTTGTGCTATACAAGTGACACTTAACACTTTTTTAAGTCCACAAATGTCATGTCTTTCCTTAAATATGGTGGATTCATACGATAAATTATAGACATTTGAGAAGATGAAGTAGAAGATTGTGCTAAAACTATTACAAGGTAAATATTTAGGATTTTTTTTTCTTTTAGGTTGGGCTTAGTTGTAGGTGTATGGTGTGTGAAATTTTATTTGGAAACTTTAAGAGCTTCTTATTTTGGTTGTAAGATTTTTTATGAAATGTCTCGGTCAACAACATGATCTTCTTCTAATATTAGTGTCATTAGAGTAAGAGTGAAACACCAAATGAGATATTGTAACTATGGAAGACCAGCAGAAATTAAATGTAGCTGAACGAATGCCATCCAAATTGACTTTTTTTTTAAGGTTTTATAGTGTAACACTAATCATCATTGTGTATAAGAGTGAAATTTCTATGTTAATAAAAATTATTATTTTCTTGTTAGTGAAAATTTTAATTTTTAAAATTGCTTTATAAATTATGAACCACTACTTAATCCAATTAAAAATGAGAAAAAAACTTAAGCCGAATTTACTTGGTGGGCATGATTATGTTTGAGAAAAAGAGAGAAGAGTTTATTTTATTTTATTTGACCAATTGACTAAGTCTATCTTTTATAGTCAATCAACCACCTAATTCTTTTTTTTTTTTCATGATTTCCAACGTGAGAATTAAAATGAGAATGAAATTAAATTTCTTTTCACTTTGGATCTTGCTTTCCTACCCATACACTTAGCACAAACTTAATGATGATCATTTTAGACCTTTCAATCCTCAAGCTTGTAAGCAAGTTTCATAACCCAAATTTTAATTAAATCTTCCTCTCACTCTCTCATTCTTATAAACTCTTGTCTAGATGGAGAAAAGGGACAAGAGTACAAGTTCTATTTTATTTCTTGTAAATCTTCTAAATCTTAACTTTTGGTTCTATTTTTTCCATATTGAAGATAATATCTTCACTTTCTATGTTTTTAATTTCACTTTTATCTCACCTAATCTTTCAGTGGTTTTCCTTTTTTGCTTTAACAAGAGTTTGAGTTAAAACTATTCTTTTTCCACGATTCTAAAAGGTTTTTGAAGTAAAGAAATTTGAATTCTCACTCTAGTCTTCAACTTTTATGTTGCAACGTTAAATATTAGCTTTGAAATGTTTGTGTGGAGCTAAAAGTTGGTATATTTTGTTATTTTGAACTAAAAAATATTCTTTTTCAGAATTTTGGAGTTTGTTGTAAGGTATTTTTGTTCAAATGAGCCATTATCACTCGAATAGGAATGTCTCAAGGGTGAGGAGTTTGCTTTCAACATCATTCTTGCTTAAGCAAAACTTTTGTCTCTTGAAAGGTGAAGGCTTGGAGAGGATGATTTACTCACAACTTTATTTTCACCTGAGTGAAAATGTTTAGCTTAAGCAAATTCGTTTCTTGGGTGACAAGACCTAGAAAAGAAGACATGTTCTTGGTTTTAATTTTACTTGAGTGAAACTCTCTCGCTTGAACAAAAATTGTTTGAATTAAAAGGAGAAAATATATTGATATAGATGAAATTTGTTAGAAATGTATTCTATTGGTTTAAATTATCTAATCTCATGATTTACAATATGAAATGATGGTGGATAAAGCATTCTTAAACTCTAGGTTAAAGGACTTATAATCTTTTTAATTAATTTATTTTAGGAATGAAATATTTATTGTTGAATATAACCTCACAATATCTTTAAAATATTAATAATTTCATATTATTTGTTTCTAATAACTTATCATTTATATTTTCTCAAACTACTTGCTTTTATTTTATTTTATAAAGTATTTTATTTTATTTTCTAAATCCAATTATATTTTATTTAACTAAATAATTATATATATATATATATTTGTCTATTTTTTTCTCAAAAAAATAGGATGTTACACAAACCCTTTTTAAAATATTTTTGTAACGACTTTAGGAACATTTCCTTCATAAAAGTTTTAGACCTGAATGTTAGCTAACCAATAGTTTTTGTTTCACTCAAAAATAATGTGCAAAACTTAAGATATGAATTTTTAAGTGATTAAAGGTCATACTGTGAGAATTAGCGAATTACTTTCAGAACTAATTTTACTTGAGCGAAACTTTATTATTTTTGAATAATTATTCATGTTTTAATTTATACTAAAAGGCTATGTAGATGTGAAATATGATAAGATATTTGTTGTATAATTAAATTGTTTGATTTAAGTGATGCGAAATTTGGGGATTTATTATGATTGGAATTTGATTGTCAAATAAGAATTGAGATAGTGATGTGAATTATAATTATGAGTTGTTACTGAGGTTACAAAGAATTGTGATGACAATGGTACTAATGAATTTGTGATGATAGTGATACCAATGAATTTGAGATGATTGTGTACTTGAGATGGTTGTGTGCCTGAGATAGAAGTGTGTCAATGAGATTGTGATGGGTATTGAATCAGATTATGTATTTAAGAGACTAGATTGTATGAATGATTATATGTTGTTTGTGTGAGTTAGATAGTTACCACAAGTACTATTTGGTGTAACTTTCTAGATGTCTCTAAAGGAGGTATCTAGACTTCAATAATATTCTAGTCACATAGATAAGGGTATAATGTGGTAGAAGTCGATGGAGGTTTTGACTGCATTTATCACTAGGTGGGAGGAGCTATAAGTTCTTTGATAGGTGTGTGGAAATTATCCTAATGTGCAATTACCAGAATGAGGATAGACGTGTATGTCACGACCTAACTATATCGTCATGACCGGTGCACAGGCTAACACCTTTAACTTGGCAAGCCTAATCCAACAACTAAACACAATTTTTATTTACATGAGATTTAAATATTAGAAATAAGATAAAATAAAATAGAATTGATATAACCTCCACTATTCCCACAATAGATTCAAAATATCACAATTAGGCAAGTTCATCATACATAATATAATTCATGTTAGTGTAAATAAATATTACAACTCATAATTCAGGTTCAAATTTCTATAGCTGCATAAAAATACCAAGACGCAAAACAAAAATAAGGTTCCTCTAATAATTGAGGTCACCAAAATATGAAGAAATGGAAGAAGAAAATTATGTACTAACAGTCTACTACTCAACTATTTGGGAATCTGGAAAGGCGAAAGAGAAAAGGGGTAAGTCACAAGGACTTAGAGAAGAGATAATAATCACAATGAGCATATAAAATTCATAATTCATAATTACAATAAATAAATATTAGTAATGTTAAAATTGTTAAAGAAAATAAAATAAGAATAAATTAGTTATCATTTCTTTTATACTAAATCTTCACATAATAAAATCAGGAAAACAGTCTCATTCCGCTGATAGCCCTTTCTTCATGGGTCACCTTTCCCATTAAGGCAACTTCAATCTAACAAATGAAATTGACATCTCATATTAACATAAACTATCGGGGGTGACTCCATTTTATTGATAACCATTTCCCTGAAGTGACGGCTTATGGATAACCCTTTCCTCCCATAGAATAAAAACAATTTTTTAGGTATACCTAGGCCTATTGTTAATGGCTACGGGGTTCTAACATGGTTTTAAGAATATTAAACAAATTTTTTTCAAAATCCTTCTACTCAAACTTGAAACTTTCCCAATTTCTAATATTAACATTTCAACCAATTTACAAAACCCTAAATTAACAATTATTGGAAAATAATCCAAAATTCTTTAAAAAACATTTTCTTCATAATCTATTTAATTAAAATCATGTAATCCAATAAAATCAATAAGAAATTAAATAAAAATAAATAAATAAATATCATAATGTTTATCATCAACTCACTAAGTATAAAAGAATTGAAAATCTTATGTAAATTCCTATATGAACAGTTTTAAGGTGTGAACACACTCCTCTTTACTCAAAAAAATAAATCTTAATTCAACTTTCACCTAAGACATGTAGAGAAAAGGAAAATAAGGAAATCTCTTTGTCAAAGGGATAAGACTCTATTGAAATTTGAATTTAATTGGAACAATTTGGGGAAATAAAGGAAGAAATCTGATGAGAAAGATGATGGAAGAATAGGTATGGGGTAGAGAGGGAAAGTTGTGCTCAAGAGGGGATAAGAGGAAGAATATTGTGAGGGGATACGTATTTCCCTAGATGCACTATTATAATGTTAGGAAAAATATCACAAAAATAACAAGCGGAAATAAACTCAAATGATACCAAATTTTTAACATGGGAAAACCGTCAATGTGAAGGAAAAATCCACGGGACCTAATCCAGTAAAATACTTCCACTAATAATAATAATAATAATAATAATAATAATAATAATAATAATAATAATAATAGGTACACCACAAGTCTCTTCAAGGATCAACAAAAAATATTCTCTTCACCAATAGGGTGGATAATCACTACAAGAACAAATCTTAATGAATACTCTAACTAGACAATAGAGAGAGTCACAAATAGATATTGATACCAGGTATTTCTTTTCTTCTCTGACTAGTTGCTTCACAATTGTTCTTCAATAGTTTCTTCTTCCTTTTGCAGGGTATATGCAATTTTCACTCTTCATTTTTCTCTCACTTTTTCAGGAGGTTTATCTCTTTCTAACGTTGCAACTGCTATTTCAAATTCGAAATAACTCTCTGCCACATCCTAATTTAATTAGCATAGTAAATGGGTTCAAGCCCACACCTTTTTTTTATTTAATTTATTTTATATGCAAATTGACCCAATTATTGGTGACCACCTAAAATATAATAATTTTTTTTTCTATAAACTTGTTTTCTTATTAATTAAATGGTGTGTTTCAATATAATCTTGATGTAAAAAAGACTCACAAAGTATTACCAATCCTGAGATGAAAAAGATTCTGAAGAGATTGTATTTATGGTCCGGTAACCAATAATCATGAACAGGTGTTAGCCTTTGAGATTAAAGAATTCATATAATTTCTGGAATAGTTTGTCTAATACTTTAGATACATGTGAAAGAATGTGTATGATAAATATATGTAACTGAATTGTTTTATTATGATTATTCAAGTATTTGACTTTCCATGGATAAATGATTGTGAGGATGAATTAATGAATTATATATATTTTGATTGATTTGGTTTACATTAGCTTATTTTTACTGTTTGTGTTTGTGTTTGTGATTTTGTTGATATTACGATGAATATATCTTGACATAGGAACAGATAACAATACAGGTAAAAATTAAGCAATAACTTCAAGTTTTACTTAGAATTAAATTTTGCTGATGAATAATTCTATAACTTTTATTTTATTATGATGTTTATAAAGATGTTTAATTTTCAAGTGATAAACCTAGATAAAGTGAATATTTTATGTATTTGAATATTTCACATGATATTATGAAATTATTAATAATATATAGGTAGACTATTAATTTGTTATAAATACAAGTATATTTTTGTTTCATTACAAATAAGATATTTCTATATTTAACAATTTTTCAAATAAATATTTTATAATTTTCTAAAAAAATATTCAAAAAATTTATAATAATAAAAATTGTATAATCGATTCAAACCAAATCATTAATTTAGTTTGATTTGAATTTTATATTAAATTAAAATCGAATCAAATTTAATTATATTTTATTTTTATGTTTGATTTAAGTGAATATTTGATAAAAAACCAAATCAAATCACAAACACCCTAAAAAAAACCATATAAAAATAGGATTACAAAAATATCTCTCTTTTATAATAAAATAACATATTAAATTATTCTTCTTTTTATAACTTCCAACAATCTCATAAAAATTAATAAAACCTCTATAAATTAAGGTTTTTCTATCAAGAGTGATAGAAGATATTAAACACTTTTTATATTTTTAAAAGATGAATGTGTATATTTTTAAGAAATAAAAAATTATTAAAAAACTTGAAAGAAATTATTTTTTTATTTTTCATGTATAAAAATTATATCTCTTGATTAAAATAAGATTGATAATTTATTGGAAATTTAATATATATATATTTATAAAATAGGTTAATAATTCATTTAATTAGGTATAATTTAATAAAACAAACTAAATTTTGATTGAATTGACAGAGATAATTGTAAGTAATTGTATTTTGAAATGTTTTATTGTGTCTCTGATATATGCAATTATGCATCATTTATGCTTAATCGAGGATTTGAAGGCAGAGATTATTGTTCTTGTCGCATGAGAATTGATTGAAGTATGAAACTATAAAGTATAATCTTTTTAATTATTCTCCTTCTATTTTGAATCGACTTTTGCGGTGTAAGCGATGAAAGGAATGTGTTAGCACTAGCTGAAAGGTGTAAGTGACTTTTGGAACATGTCTGACCACACTATATTTCCTTTCCCCTTTTTCTTAAAACACTTTTTAAGACCTTCACACAAAAACGATCACGGATAAGGTTATGTTTTAAGACCTTCACAGTACTCTTAGTTAATTTTTTTTTTTAAATGATAGTAATTTAAAGTGAATATATTTTAAAAAATAATATTAATAATGAAGTTGAAATTTAACTCTTCGTCATAAAACTAACTCGACGATATTAATTTTGTATTATATTATATATATTAATTTAGTTATATTTTTAGATAATATAAAATTTTTAATATATTTTTTTATGTCGAAATTTTTCAAATTTAAATATAAAATTAGAATTTTATGGGTAATTTAATAATAATTTAAAAAATTTATATATAATTCGATAACTATTCAAGAATCTTAAGACTTTAATATCATATTAATAATAAATTTAAAATTTAATTTATTTTTATAAAATTATTTCAATAAAATAAAATTTACATTATTTTATATATATATATATATATATTAATTTAAAATCTGATATATATATATATTAATTTAAAATCTGATGAAGAAATATATTATACTGTCAATTAATTAAATATTGCATAACTTTTAAACAATTATTATAAGAAAATTAAATGTATCGTTTAAAAATGGCTATGAAGGAATATAAATTAGTCACGTATTTTACTCGTCTAAAGATTTGGAACTATATTTGTTGAAATTTGTCATAGCTGAAACGTGTACAGCTAATGATGGTTTGGTCGGTTGCTATTAAATAAATGATTTTGCTTTCTTTCGTCTTATGACGCTATTTGAAGGACTAAACGTCCTCTTTAAATAATCATTTATTGCGTTTATTAGTTTCAAAATATTGTGTCTAAATATTACAAAAATTATGATATATGATGCTTCAAATATTTAACTATTTATTTAATTTAAAAGTAACAGTCTTTTCATTTTTCTTATAAATGATATTTAATATAAATATTTTTAAGAAAATAAGAAATACAATATATTTTTTATTTTAATAAATATTTATAATATTTTTTAAGATAAAATATATTTCCTCATGTAATAATTATAAATAATATTTAAATTTAATAAAATTATTTGTTTTAATCTTTATACAATAATAATGATTTTATTAATTTATTAAAAAAGATAAAATATATTTTTATATAATAATTATAAATAATATTTAAATTAAATATAATAATTTTTTTTTAATTTTTATTTATAATATTAATTATTTTATTAAATTATTAACTTATTTAAAAGAGATTATTATAGAGAAAATATACTATAAGATAATAAACTTTAAAAATTCGCGCACCTATTCCCTTAACAATTTGAGCATGTTACGGCTCCTAAAACAGGATTTCAAGCACACAAACGTGATTTTGCAAATTTTGTTTGTCCTTATAAAATCCTTAAGTAGAAATTAAAGAATTTTATAATAAATTTAATTTTTAATTCTTAAAAAAAATTTATGAAAATAGATAAATTTACAATCTAATATACCAAAATGATATTCAACTCAAATATATTAGATAATTATTAATGGATTGTAATATCATATTAAAAAAAAAAAATTTAAGGTTAATTCAATTTATAAAACCGATTCATAATACCCACGCACTTAATATTTAAATAGGGAAAATTTAGAAAAATGAAAAGCATTTGAAACAATAAATGGTGAAAACTGCCCTTAGGTTGTAGTAGTATTTTGTCACTTTCTGTGCGTCCATCATTTCGGCTACAGGCAAGGAAACGTCAACGATGGTGGAGACGAATGGTGTAAACTCCAACTGCAGTATTAATGGATAGAAAGATTGAATCAATGTGAATATTTTTATGCATAGAGAGTGGGAAAAGGGAGAAACGAAGTAGTAGCAGCATGAACAGAATGGGGTCGACACGAGATTTGGAGGTAAGGGAAAGTGGTTCAGAAGAAGCACTGACGGTTAAAGGAACATGGAGGCACGCAGCTTTCCATGTTGCCACCACCATTGCCACTCCTGCTGCTTATGCGCCTTTGCCCTTCGCTATGGCTTCTCTCGGTTGGCCTGCTGGTAATTTCTTCTTTTCTTTCTCTTTGATTGTTTATTTATTTTTTATTGATTTTGCTGTTGAACTTTTTACGGGAGATGTTCTAAGTCTGAGTAAGGAGGATCGAGCATATCACCGAATGAAGGTCTACCATGTTTCAACTCTCAATTCTGTTAGTAAATAAGAGAGAACAATGAATGAAAAGTAAATATGAATCTCAGAAAGAGTGAGTTGAAATTCAAATCTCCTTATAGGCATATAGGTTTTTGTGGCCTTATTTTGTCATCAATTATATTACATTTTCATATGAAATTGTTGTAGTTGACTAATATTTTGGAAATAAGGAATAATATATTCTATCTTTTGGTGATTATATAATTGATAAATATACACTAAAGATAATAAGTAATGTTTTTGGGCTTAATTTTTTATAACAAAACTAACTATTTGAATGTATAAGAAAATATCTAATTATAAGATAATAATTGATTTATAAAATAATTAATTGAGTATCTTGGATGCTGGTAGATACATAAGTCTATTAATAATTGGAATTTGAGTAGAATATGAATTAAGTAGGTGCATGATTTGTTTTAATTGATATTTAAGGAGGATAAAAAAGTTTTAAACAACTTTAAAAATATTTGTATTGTTAAGTTTGGTGAGATGTGGAGTCTAGTAAAATTTAGCACAATGTTAACTTTTTGTACTTATTTTGGTAATATGTCAAAGAGTTTTGACAATGCTTATATTTTGAGCTTTGAGTTGTAGATATTTATCATGATATTGAAATTTTTGAATAATCATTACTTGGAATAACATCAAAATTTTTTTATTAAAGGTTTTAATAATTTATGAAAAAAAATCTCTTTAAAATGACTGTGTTTCATTTCTCAATAGTTATTTAAAATATCATGTTACTTGGTGAATAAGTTTGATCAACAGATAGCAACCTAAACTAATAATATATAATTAAGAGATTAAAAATTTTAAGTATCAACTAATGAAACTAGTGGAAAAACCAAGTTCAATGATAAAAGTAAATTCAAGATTTGAACTTCGTGTGATTAAATTCAACTTGGTGTCTAAATTACGTACAAAATTGACATAATATAAAAATTAAGTTCGAGAATAGAACTGTAAATATCTCAAATTGAACATGAAATATAGACTTTCATAACTTGTTTAAAAACAGTTTAAGTATTATGAAAAAAAAAAAAAATTTGATATTGTAAAACTTTAAAATTGAATAACTAGATTCTTCGAACTCATTAGGTAATGCTTAGATTATGTTATATTGAGTTGAACTGTAACACAATGTTAACTTATACTTAAATATAGTTTGATGCTATGGTGCAATGTGTATATAATATGATGCTTTGGGTCGATGCATAAGTCATAATGAAACTCGATACTTATACTTAATAAAGTACCATATTTATTTTTTTGAATTAATATAGTATAGCACGGTGTTTATATTATAGATAATTTGATACAACAAGTTGATTTTCAAGTTATAGGAAAGACCAATGCCTATACTTAGTAAAGTATGATATTTACTTTTAAATTGATATAGTATAATAGAATACTTACATTAAGGATAATTAGATGTTTTGGACTGTCTTTTGTAAGTGAAGTTGGATATTTACACTTGGTAAAATGTAATATTCACCTTTTGCATTATATAATATAACATGATGGTTATACTACATATGCCCAATATTAATCATGCATATTAATTTTAGAATGCCACAATAAATATTAAATGAAATAATATTATATGTATGTCAGTTAATTATTTTAATAATAAACAAATTAAAAAAAAAGAGAATATTTCTAAAGGTACAATCTTGAAAGTGACGAAGAAGTCACACCATGTCTAAGACTTGACAACGTAGAAGTACTAGAGCTAAAATATCATTCTCAAATTTTCAGTAACTTCTCATATCTATGGAGATTCTTTCAGAACTATGAAGTTTATAAATTAAGTTATTTTTAAATTTAAGGCATTCAGACAAAGAAAGTGAAGTTATTGAAGAAGGCAATATAAGTTGTTCTCGGTGAATGGTCAAGAATCCAAATACTGGAGAATGGAATGAAGTATTTATTGTAAGGAGAAGCTCTTAGATCAGTGAGTTGTTGACAAAATCTTGAGAACCTTAACTCTGCATTTTGATCGTGTTATTGTTGTGGCAATTGAAGAATCAAAGCATCTTAAATTCAATGAGGGTTGAAAAATTACAAAATTCTTTTGAAGCTCGTGAACATAGGAGGAGTGTTGAGACGGCAGAAAGCCTTACAGGCGCAAAACAGCTTCAAGAATAAAGGGAATTGGAACAAGAAAGGGAAAGAAAACTGGAATGGAGGAAGAATGAATGAATCAACCAATGACCAAGATCAATGGTTCAATCAACAATGGGGCCAATCAAATCAGAAAGATGGAAGAAAGAAATTTGACAAAAAGAAGATCCATGTTATAACTGCAATAAGTGGGGACACTTTTGCAAATGAGTGCATGAGTGGAAAGGATCAGATTCAAATCCAGTCCTATTGATGGTGACAATAAGCATTGATTAAGACAACATATCTTCTTGGTATCTACATACAAGGTGCTCTATTCACATGACTGGCAAGAATGATTGGTTCATTAGCCTTGATGAGTCATTCAAGAACAACGTAAGATTTGAAGATGACAACACGCTCAAGTCCTAATAAAAAGAAGGATGGTAAGCAATCCTTATTTTTTTATGTGCTGTATGTACCTAGAATGAAAACAACTTGCTAAGTCTAGGACAGTTATTAGAAAAGGGTTTTGTGATGAATATGGAGGATAATGTACTATAAGTGTTTGACAAAAAGAAAAGGTTGGTGCTCAAGGCTGATTTGTCACAAAATAGGACATTCCAAGTGGGAATGGATGTGAAAAAGCATGAATGTTTGGCTGTAATGTACAACGTTGAGTGGCTTTGGCATCACATATTTGGTCATTTAAACTTCAAATACCTAAATTTATTAAATTAGCATAATATGGTTTATTGATTGCCACAATTAGAGACTCCAAATGAAGTGTGTGAAGAATGTTTAGAGTGCAAGCAAACAAGAAACTCCTTCAATAGACAATCCATTAAGAGCTAAAAGTAAACTTGAGATGATCTACTTTGATGTATATGATTCTATTGAATCAAGTTGTCTTGGTGGAAATAAGTACTTTGTTTTATTAATTGATGATTTGACTAAGATGGTGTGTGTCTACTTGATTAAGAAGAAAAGTGATGTGTTTGATATGTTTAAGAAGTTCAACTATCTAGCTGAGTGACAAACTGACAATTCATTGAAAATTATTAGAACTAATGGTGGTAGTAAATATGTTTATGATGAATTCAATAGTTATTGTGAAGGAGAGGGTATTATCCATGAAGTCACACCTCTCTATTATACACCACAATATAATGGTATTATAGAAAGGAAAAATAAGATCATCATTAACATGGTAAGATGTATGTTTGAGGAACAAAGGCTTACCAAATTATCTATGAGGGGAGGTAGTCTCCACAGCTGTATATGTTCTTAACAGAACACCCATTAAGAACTTAGAGTAGAAGACATATGAAGAAGCTTGAATAGGGAGCAAGCCTAGTGTTGGTCATCTTAGAAATTTTGGATCAATTTGTTTTAAGCATATGTCAAATTAGTTGAGATGAAAACTTGACAACAAAGAAGAACAGATGATACTCATTCGTGTAGGATTACGAGGGTACAAACTGTTTGATTCAAGGAACAAACAAGTGATAGTATGTAGATATGTGGTGATTGATAAAACTAAAAGCTGGGATTGAAAATCTGAAGCAAGTAACAACTCTACTAGGATGATGTTTGAATTAGTTGACTCCAAGATGAATGGAAATGCTCCACCAACTCTTAGAAGATCCAAACGGGTAAGGCAACCTCCACCTAACCAGAATGGTATGATGTTGTCCCAGGTACTACAGTAGATTTTTAAAGTGAATTAGTGTACTATGTACAGATGGCTGAAGCTAACCAATTGAGTTTGAAAGGAAAATTCAAGACTCAAAATGAATCAATGGACTTAATTGAGAAGAACCAAGCCTAAGAATTAGCGAGTCTGTCATATGAGAAAACCCAAATGGTGAACTGATGAGACACAAAGCCAAATTAGAGTTACTGAAGGATTCCTGCAGAGGGCAAAAATTAATTATGATGAGGTCTACATACTTGTGGAAAGAATGGAGACAGTAAGAATGATGGTTGTAATTGCAAATTTAAAAGGCTAGACTATGCATCAATTAGATGTAAAGTCAATTTTCCTTAAAATAGAACAATTCATGAAGAAATATATGTAGGACAGCCATCTGATTTTGTGATTATGGGAGAAGAGGAGAAGGTGTACAAACTGAGAAAGGCCTCGTATGGCTTCAAGCAACCTCCAAGATCTTGGAGCAATAGGATAGATAACTTTCTAAGCCAAATTGACTTTGTAAAGGGCATATAAGAGCATGGAGAATATGAAGGTGTTGGAAGTAGTGATAAACACAAATTTGATGATTATATGTCAGTATGTTGATGATTTGTTGGTAACAGCAGGTAACCATGACAGGGAAATTGATGAATTCAAGAAGAAAATGATGAGTGAATGGTCTGGAACCTTTATCTTACTTCCTTGGGATTAAGTTCAAGGCTACTGAACTTGGGACTGTTACATACAAGAGCAAGTATGCAACTGACTTCGTGAAAAAATTTAACATGCTTCAGTACAATCCTGTTTTCACACTTGTAGAAACTAGTCTTTTCATGGATTCAATTTTGTAATATTTCTTTATGCATTATTATTTTAATTAAAAATGGATGTTAAAATGAACGTTAACGACAAGATCTATTATCATTTTTCGCATGTCCTCGGAAGTTTAGAGTAGGCGAAAATTCTCCTAATGGCCTACCATACGATCTGTTTATATAAATGAGACAGAAGAGCAAGAGGAGTTGATTAACCCTGCATATTATAGAGAGATTGTTGGATCACTCAAGTATTTGTGCAACTCCTACCTTGATATTGCTTATAGTGTTGGTATTATAAGTAGATTCCTGGAATCTCCACTGAAGACTCATCTACAAGCAGCAATAGATATATGTGAAGCGAACCTTAGATTGTGAGATCTTGTTTTCCAAAGGTGATGAGAACTTAGACTTTGAACTATTAGAGTACTCTGATTCAGATTGGTGTAAGGATAAAGCTGATAGAAAAAGCATGACAAGTTTATATGCTCCTGTATGGTGGTGTACCAATTTCCTGATGCTAAAAGAAAGAGACAACTGTTGCTCTGAATGCCTTTCGTTTGGTTCCTCATGAAGCTGAGTATATTGCAACTTCAATGAATGCTTGCCTAGCTATTTGGCTTGATTCTTTGGAGGAACTCAAAAATTAAAGGAAGCTGGAGGAATTAAGTTGTTGATAGACAATAAATCTGTAATCAATTTGGTCAAACATCCTACAACTTATAGAAGGAGTAAACACATTGAGACAAAGTGAATAAAGGGAAGTTGATTCTGGAACATTGTAGAATTGATGTACAACTTGTAGATATTTTTACTAAAATATTGAAAGATGAAAAATTTGAACAATTGAGGGAAAGACTTGGTATGATATATGTAAGCATGACTTGAATTGGTTGAAAATTCTATATCGACTAGAGGTGAGGCGTATATAAGTGGAGTGTACACCTTACTTACAAGTCAATTTTGTAAATTGGTAGACTCATATCTACTTTCTAAGATGGTATCAGAGTCTATCTTTTATTCCACTTTCTATCAGACTATTATTGAATAACCCATAAGTTTTCACGCTTTTGAGATGTCCAATTCTCAACCTGAGGGGGTGCATTGGAATCATCCATATCCTCGATGTGAGTGAGTTTATTGGAAATTTCACATCGATTAAAGATGAGGTCAAATTAAAGTATTAATATCTTTGTTAGTATTATATAAAAGGAACAAATGTTCTTAGTCTCTACTTCTAAGATATATGAGATTTGTGAACCATAACATGTCTCTTAAGCAAGTTTAAGAGGTAGGAGTGACTTGGAACCCTTAACTTTGTCCCCACAAAAACATCAATGTTCTAATTTCAATTCCACTAAGATAACTTCGTTAGATTCAATCAACATCCAAAATATTATATGCTTTGGAACTCAATATTTCCATCACTGTCTTGACTCTTAAGAGATGTGGAAGTTTTGATCATCATCACAATTATAACTATTAAATCAACTTGTGAATGGAAAGTGATATTTGACTAAAATTTGTCTTTCATAGACATTAGAGATTAATAAAGTTGGTGATATTGTATTGGTTATATAGAAAATCACATCAGTGTAATTATGTTACTGACAATAACAGTAATTTTTCATATAGAATAATTCGGTTACTTATTAATAAATTCTAGAGTATAGAGTAGTATCGTTTTGTCTCCGCGAGGGTCTTATTATTTCATATATTCTATTCATTTCAAGTGAAGCCACTTTCTTATGTTTTCTTCTTCATATGTTGAATAATTAGTTAACTGGTTTTTTGTGTTTCTCTCTAATAATGGTTTCAGGTGTGACTAGTCTAGTGAGTGCAACACTAGCCACCTGGTTTTACTGCAAATAGTTGCCTTGCCACCTCATTGTCATGTTCCTAAAATTTTTCTTACTAATTTGTAATAAGAACAATACTCTGTTAACCACCTAATTTTTACATTGTATTTAATTTCTGTGCTTGTGGGCATTAATAGATTTGGTGACTGTCATATTCAATAGTCCAATGTTTTCTTTGCAGCTTTGTGCTAGCTGCACTCTGTTTATATTCTTGACTTCTTCTTTATTGATTCCTGAAGGATTTTGGGGGTACTGGTCTATTGCCATTTTTCAGCAGGTAGCTTCTCTGGGAAATAACATTGCCATCCAAATTGCAGCTGGCAGCAGCCTTAAGGTTATGCATCTACCTAGATTTTGTTGAGTAAATAGTGATAGCCTGATCATAAATGTTCTATCGTTGCTAGTCACCTTTTATAAACTTCAAGTCTTTTCATATAAATCTTCTTATGGACAACAAAACCATTTCTTCACATTTTTGGGGATGTGGATATGTTCTAATTCATGTTTGTACAGGCAGTTTACAAGCACTATCACGAGAATGGAACATTGACCCTGCAGCATTTTATTATTTTCTTTGGAATCTTTGAACTACTTCTCTCCCAGCTCCCGGATATTCACTCATTGAGATGGGTAAATGCATTATGTACTTTCAGCACAATTGGCTTTGCTGGTACAACCATTGGTGTTACCATTTACAATGGTAAGCTGGTGATGAATCTTCTTCTTGTTGTCTGTCAAAGCCTCAACAGCTTATTGATTCCTCCCCTTGATTTCACGGTGATAACATGTTTAACTGTTTGGTTTCCAACATCTCTTAGGGAAGAAGATTGATAGGAGTTCAGTAAGTTATAGTTTGCAGGGTAGTTCTGCTTCTAAGTCCTTCAAAGCCTTCAATGCCCTTGGGACCATTGCTTTTTCATTTGGTGATGCAATGCTTCCAGAAATACAGGTATCTATTACTTCTAAGTCTATTATATTGTTACGCGTGTTCTTTTTGCCTTTCAATTTTTAACAAGGTTTTAAATTTCCGTTGTGGTCTCATCCTGGTCCTCGAGGTTGTGGAAAATTATTACAAATTTGGCCAACAACAATTGTGATCATAGAGACTCCAAAAAACCTTGATGTTGTAGTCGAAACAACAGGCACAGACTGTTTTTTAAAACCTTGATTGTAAATGGCAAATAGGCCTTTTGTGACACAGTATTCCTTTTCCAGAATACGGTGAGTGAACCTGCAAAGAGGAATATGTACAAAAGCATATCAGCAGCATATACTGTCATTGTGGTGACTTACTGGCAATTGGCCTTCTCTGGATACTGGGCTTTTGGATCAGAAGTCCAACCTTATATTTTAGCCGCATTGTCTATTCCAGAATGGACTGTTGTTATGGCAAATTTGTTTGCAGCGATTCAAATATGTGGATGCTTTCAGGTAACTTCTCTAGCACTTCGTATAAGAGTATGAACTTGTTTGAAACATCTTGCGGCAGAGTCAAGAGTGGTGAATGTTAGTCTTTGTTTTAGTTATCACTGATAGGGGAAGATAAGCATACATCATTTCTAATTCCAAGGTTATTTTTAGTGAAATTATTAGGTAGTTTAGTAACATGACATTTCTAAGGTTAATCAATCTTCATGTCACTTGTATTGTATTCATTTTTAATTTACGAGAAAGAATTTATGATATTACTCAGTTATATGTTATGTGATAGAGATTATGATACGAGATCACCCAATCATTTTTGCAGTTACTATGGTTCAAATTCCTTTATTAATGGAGTTCCTTGCTTGCATCACTTGTCAGATATACTGCAGGCCAACATATGCCTATTTTGAGGAAAGAACAACCAAGTCCAACAAATCTACTAGCTATTTTCCTCTCAGAAATCGCCTGGAACGACTTATTTTTACTTCCATATACATGGTTCTTGTTACTCTTATTGCTGCAGCAATGCCCTTTTTTGGAGATTTTGTGTCCATCTGTGGGGCAATTGGGTTTACTCCTTTGGACTTTGTGTTCCCCGCTTTAGCATACCTTAAGGCTGGAAGAACGGCCAATAACTCCAAATTTGGCCCTGTGCTGCGACCATTAAATATTTTAATAGCTACCTGGTTTTCAATGGTTGCTATCTTGGGTTGCATTGGTGCAGTCAGATATCAAGAACTACAAGTTCTTCCATGATATGTAAGAATTTTGGATTGTCCAAAAAATTGCTTTCGCCTTTTTATCTTTGGGTAAGTTGTACTTCTATCATAGATTTCTTTTTCTCATATCTACACATCAGCAACTATAAATTATACATTCTATACTCTCGTAGTTTTAAGTATACATCCACTCTTCATGATCTTGATCCCACTTCACTCGAAGATTAAGAAACATCATGGTTGGGGATAATTTCATTAAAGTGGTGATGGATAGGTTATATGCCACGCATGTAATATTATTTTTCACAAAAATACTACCTCATACAGTATTTTCTGGTGCTTTCTTGTCACCCGTTTACATGTAGAATTCTTTTTTCTCCTAATAATCGTTTTTTCTGAAGTTTAACCATTGTCTCAACCACCTGCAATTTTAATACCAACGCATTTAGATAAAATCAAACCGTTTTCAAATGTGCAATAGCAGAATTTACCATGTAAATTTTTTTCTTACATTTGTGTGTTGCATGATTTTAAAATTTGATTTGTGGAATCTCTCTTGCAAGTTTTCCTAATTGATACTTAGTACATCGTTTGAGGCATTTGATTTTCTCTTATTTTGCAAATGTATACAAATAAAAAGTACATTGATGATATCATGCACAAACATGCTAACCAGAGAACATGCCACTTGTCATGCCGACACACAATGGGACGAACCCAACAACCTTTCCTGCCCCGACTTTATAGATGGACGAACTTTTTACATTGTTTTCGCACTTCTATATGTAAACCATTATAAATTTTTGTTGGGATAGTTAAAAATCATAACATAAGATACCAGAAGCATTTAGATGGTGATTAATTTCTTACAAAAGAAAAACATAGACAAAAAAGCATAAAAAACTATGTGAAAATTATTTTTATTTGTTTTGAATAGTCAAATCAAAGTTAATTAATGTTCATGACTTTTTGGCGCCATTATAGATGGCAAGACCCCGTTACCCACGTCCTTGGCTTCACTTCATAATTGATAAATACTTAACAGAGCTTAGTCACAGTCACAAACGCTGCCACGAAGCACCTTCCCTTCAACACACGTTCCTCCGGAACAGAGCACCAACTTCGTCTACACATTCCGATTAGGGTTAGGGTTAGGCAATTAGGGTTTCGAACTTCGACGCAATGTCGTACGTTGAGCCCTTACCCCTTTCCTCGTGTTACAGTTCAATCCCTGCCTTGTCAAGCGCCCCCGCTCCCCCCGGCTTTTCCACGCGCCGTCCATGGCAGGAGTTTCTCGCGCTGCGCTCGTTCACGCTCCCCTACTCCTTCGGCGAAGCCATGCTCCGCGTCAAGCGCAACCTCTGCCACTTCCGCGTGAACTACGTCATGATCGCGCTCTTGTTCTTGTTCCTCAGCCTCATCAGTCACCCGATTTCCCTCATCGTGTTTATCGCCGTGTTCCCCGCCTGGTTCTTCCTCTACTTTTTCCGCGACGGTCCTGTTGTCGTGTTCCACCGCGCGCTCGACGACCGCCTTGTCCTCGCCGCGCTCGCCGTCGTCACAGTGGCGGCGCTCGTCCTCACTGGCGTCTGGCTGAACGTTGTTATAGCGCTTCTCGTTGCGGAGGCGGCGATGGTGCTGCATGCGGCGTTTCGGTGCATCGATGATTTGTACGTGGATGAAATGGAAGTGTCTGATGGAGGTTTGGTTTCGGTGGTTGGCGGTAGCCCTACGAAACGAACAGGGTACTAGTATATAGTTAGTTATGGTATATACAATAATTCGTTTTCGTTTAATCGTTTTTGTATTACTTGCATTGCATATATTCGAAGAAAATCGAGGCTCCATTTTTAGGTTTCGGTCACATGGAAATGTGAATTGTGTCCATATGATAGTTTTACTTCCCATGTTGTTAGCTTGGAATGGGTTACTTCTATGCCCTTTCTTTTTTTTTTGTTCCCAGAACTCGTGTACATTCTTTGATAGATAGTCATAGGTTGAAGCATTCGCATTCAATTTCTGAATTTTGAGTTCCAATTCCATGTATGGTCTGCTTTCATATGCTTTTGCATTTGTAATAGGGTTCAGCAATAGTGGACAAGAATTGGATTTTTTTTTTCAAGTGTAAGTATAGATAGATTTTGGTTGCTTTGAAGATTGGACCATGTTGGTTAATCATTTGTTGTTTCTACGCGTAATAAACATATGCGTTTCAGTTTGCAATCCTTATCCTTTTTGTGAGTAGTTCATATGATCAAATTAAGAGCATATGTACCTTACTGGCATGCCTCGTGTGTAATGTTGCGCTTTTAGGAGTGACTTGATTGCTGTTGTTTCGAGATTTGATTTTGTTGAATTATACTTGCTTTTGTTATGCTATGAAAATGATGCGCTTCAGAGCTTGTTCTAGTCTCCTGTGTGAATCAAGTATTGAGACTTGCTAAGTTGCTAGTTTCCAACATTTGAGAGCATTGAAAAGAGAACCACAGATTGCCAATTTATTATTCTCTAGTTAAACCATATGTCAAAGTAACTGCCTAAATGTTTAGCTGACACCCAATTTAATTAATGTCGGTTACCTTTTTTTGGTTAGTTAGCTTTCGGGTGGAAGTTGAGATATAATCAGACAAACATATATGTTAGAACAGACTGTAAAGCATACGCAATCAGACTGAGAGTTGAAACTTTTCCCTCCTTTGTTTTTGAGTACTCTGTTCTTTTCTCAGATTTTGAATATGGATTTCCTGATTTTTCACATCATAGGAGGCATTTGGATCTGTAGAATCTTAGGGTCATTGAATAAATTGGATGTGTAAAAAACATTATCTTGTTTTCATTTCTTGTGTTACTGATAACTATAAATTTTTCACTTGGTTCTAAGATATGTCTTTAGGAAATGGTGCAACCAACATTTTATTGCTTTCACTATTTCTTGTGCAATTATTCAAAAACATGAAATAGAGTGAAAATGGGGTAACATTTTTGTATTGATTAGTGAAAACAGGAAATGAAAAAGAACATTTTTGCTCCCAAATTAAAGCGAGCTCTTAAATTCCCAAATATTTCTTGGTTATTCAGATATAAAATAGTTGAAGTATCTCCATGTTTCATATATGGATATCATATAAAACCTGGCTCACACTTACCTCCAGATTAAATTGTTCTGTTTGGAAAATTTGATTCTTTCACCCGAAATTCCTTAACAGATTTCTTAAAAATGAATCACCATGTTTATAAAATCAATTAGGGTAATTTATATTCATACTCACTTTCTTTTCTATTTCCTTTGCACTCTGTTTTTCTTTCTATCTTTCTCATTTCTTTTATCGCACACTCATCATATCTTTTACTATCTTTTTCGTCATCCACCCCAAAATTGGGGTGAACATTTAACATCTTCCAACAAATCTGTCATCATGTAATAGCAGAAGCCATTGGAGTGTTTATTTGATATGGTACCAAAGTAACTAAGGGGTCATCAGTTTGTTTGAAAGGGCATGCCAGAAGTGCAATGCACATGTTTTGGCTAAAAGGCTTAAGCTTTTCATTTCTGTAACACCCAGCTCTAATAAAAGCCTTCATTCTATGCTTGCTGATTTGCCTTAAGTGTTAGTGGGGAGGAGCAAAGCTAACAGAAGCTCTTGTTTGAACCAATAAGTCATGTCGTGCACGTAGCTGGAACAGGGATAGGAGTATGTATTTGTAGTGGCCCTACTGGGTATGTACTTGATATGTGCAAGACATGACTTTAGGAATAGATGTGCTTCAGAGTATGAGTGTATGTATCCACCACGTGTATGATATGACACCTTTGCTTCACAGTATGTGCATCACTTAAATTTTGTTTTTACAAATACGTATATTTTCTATAATTTATATAATTAAGAGTTTCCCATTTTAGATAGATACTTAGTGTATAGGTGGAAATAAATAATTTTGAATATAATTTCTACACATAACAACCTATCATTCATTGTGGGTTTATGAGAAAAGAAAGTTGTTTTATCCCTACTGGCCTCATCACCCAACGTGGTTGCATCCACCACGTAAACTTTGAGTCTATTTTTTCTTTTTCCCACTGAGTGATGCAATTGCCTAACTTCTCAAGATAATTAAGTATGAAGAATTAATATAGAATTAACTCTACACCTCAATATCTCACAAAAACAAAAACTCTAGCTCTCAATAAAACGTCACTCTAGAAGCAATTACAGGTGTAATTCTTTTCTTTCTTTTTTTTTAAAATTTTTTTTCTCCTTTATTCATTTATTATTTTCATTACCAATTATTTTATCGCTCAAATATATGCTGCTTATTTCTAATATATATAATTAATTGCTAATTGAGTAAAAATAATAACAATTATTTTAATACTGTCAAAATAAATGTTTATTCCAATGTCTATAATTAATAGCAAATAGAGAAAAATCAGTAACAATTGTTTCATTTTAGTTGTATATATATGTTACAAATTTTAATATTTTTACTTCATTTTCTTTTTTCTCGTATTTTTTTTTTCTGATATCTTCTTACTCTCATCATATTCTATTTCATCTTTCGTCATACTCTTTTGACTTTTAAAGATCGGAATAGTTCAAGTAAAATTGTCACAGAGGAAGATAAAACCGATTTTTTTACAAAAGCCAAACAGATAATTTATCAGCATGTATTTTTCTTATTATTTTCATGTTCTATCATTTCATCGTTTTATCTTATTTACTTTTGTAATATTTTTCTTTTAGTTTTTTGTCTTTTGTTTCATTTTATAGATTCTTTTACTTTATAGAATAATAGTAATATAAAATGTCAAATAGAAAATATGAATCTAGTTTTAAAAATCTAAAGAAAAAAAAATTGATAATTTAATAAAATTTCAACGTGGTGCTTTGGAAGAATTTGTTATTGTTCATAAAATAGATATAACAAGTCAAAATGATGAAAATATTATAAAACAATCATCTATAGATAATTTTGAAAATATTGATAGTCTGAATTACAATCAAGAACAAGAAAAAGAAAAGTATCTAAACAAAAATAGTTTATTAGAAGTAAATGTTGAACGCAGAAACAAATCAAGTGAAATTTTGAAAAATATCTATGATTCACTGCCTATGGACACATACCGACGAAAAGTATAGAGATCTAATGGTAGAATCAGATCAATTAGATCAATATTTGTGTATATCAATAATTGAAACACTCTATTTGGTTGATATAAATATTTCCATAAAAGTTATAATCATAGAAAAAGTTGCATATATGAAAAGTTCCTATCAATAGACATTTTTTGAATCTCTATATGTAAAAGGTCTATAAACCGGGTTAACCTTATGAATCAAAAGATTTTCTTTTACCTTAAGTAACTTTAAAATGTTTACCTTTGGACATAAAATTTCTAGACACGGCACTGCTTTTTCCTTTAAGAGGATGATATAATGTGATTTTCTGTTCTTGAGTAGCTTGTAGATCATGAACCGAATGAATATAATAAGAAAAGGAAATCTAAATTGAAATTTCAAATATCCAAGAAACCATCTGTGGCAACCAGTGTAAAAACAAAAAAGTCATGCTCTCGAAAAAAATCAGAAATCAATAGTAACTAGCATATGACCAACTGAACATCATGCTATGCTTCTCCGCATATAACATTCTAAAGGAGAGGAGATTTCTCATAATTATTCCGCCTATTATCCTGCTACATAACAGTGTGGCTATTGGCAACTCATGATCAAGGGTGTAGGACCTTCCGACCATAGGTTAGAATCATGACAAAATCTTTCCCTGAGGATCCAATGGTTGCGGGAATTCTGTGTCCTGTAGATGCCGTATCAAGCCACAATTCAACCAAATTCTGTACCTGTAGTGAAGGAAGCACAGGATGTCCCATGCATTTAATCTCAACCTGCAACAAAAGTAACCTGAGACTTTAAGCTACAAATGCACGTTTTAGAAGTTAACATAATGCAACATGTCATGCGCTAAAAAGACAAGCAGAGAACTTCAATGATGATAAAATTGCAAATGCTACCAGAAGGTTCAATGAAAATTAATCCAAATGAAGAACCAAGTTACTATAGTCCTTGACGCCCATTACTCGAATGTATTTTACATATCCAACAAAGAAATTACCTCATCCTCACTTTTCAGACCCAGTTTCTTCATTAACAATTTTTGGATAAATGAGACCGGTATGCTTCCGTCCCTGTAGAAAAATGAATAGACAGACACGAGAAATCAGATCTCGGTTAGATCTTATCTGAAAAGCATTAGGAGCAGCAGATATTAAACATATTCAGTTTTTCAAGCATTCTTCCAGATGGATAAGTAGAAACTAGTAGACAGAGAAAAGAACATCGTACACTAGTAGTACTACATTTACTGATAGGAGGGCAGCGAGGGAAGTATCCCCACATGACAGTAGAATTGTTCAAACAATTCTTTAAAATTGACGTGATCAATCATTTCACGCATTCATGGCCTGTTTCCTTTGTTGGGACAGTCACAGTTTTTATTGAAGCTTTTCTTTTGCTATTTCCTTTTACCGGTATCATGCAAAAATAGCTAACATATTACTTTCATATGCTTATATTCTGAGGTTCATTCTCCTGTCTAATTGATGGAATGGTAAATCATTGACTACTGAGGTATAATCAGCTAAAGGTCAAACCAATTACTTCTTTTTCTGTGATTTAATAAGTTGCATGGAAATTTATTGTAGGCCTGTTTGAATGAACTTCTACATAAGTTCTTTCTAAGAGAGAAAAGAAAAAAATGAAATTTCTTCTTCATAACTAAAATTAACTTATGCATGAACTAATCTGTAGAAGCTATTTCATATAACTTCTCTAAATTTTTATTTTTAACTTGTGTATAAACTAATTTTAACTTACGGAGAAATTAATTTCATTTATTTCTTTTTATTTTTCTCTCCTAAAAGGACTTAGAAAATTCATCCAAGCAGACCCAATGTGTACATGGGCTTAACATAATATTAATGAATAGCTAAGTAAAGTAGAATACTTTCATTTAAAAACATATAATATATTAACAGTGTCGACACTGGTCCAGAATGTGACAAGGAACTTACTTTATTCTTACATAACTTGAAGGAATTTGGGGTAAAGGTGCATCTCCTTCCCTGAAACATTAGTCTGAACTTAGTACATATAGAAATATTCAAAATATGATTTACGAAATATATATAATAATTACTGGATGCCAAGATAGAATTTGTTAATTCAAGTTCCAAAGCTATGTTTTCTCACTGGTTTTCAGAAGCTGCTAAGGAGAACCAAATTGAATCATTCCATAAGAGATTACTGTCATTAGCATCCAGAACAGCCTGAGGTGATATTCTAGATTCTCCAAAAACAGGTTCCTTTTTTGGGCGAACTCTTCGCAATTTGTTGGGTTTTGCTGCATCTGGAGAGACATGATCAGTGCTAATCTTTTCATCTTCAACTTTTGCCTTGCGCTTATTTTCCTTAATTTTGGCTTTCAGTACTTTAGCATCACTATCAGTTACTTTTGCGGATTCTGGTTTAGCATTAGACGCTTGCACATTAGACTTGAAAGATTTACTCCTACTTGCAGCCTCTGCTAAATAATTCAAAGTTTTCCAAAGATCCCATTTTGCTTCCTGTGTTTCAGCACCATTCTGCGGTCCTCTATTGCATATGGATTGGCTATTTTTACAAGGTGACAAACTCTAAAACAATAAGAAAAAAGCATATTATAAACTAAGGCCAGTACCATCAGGGAAAACAAATGTACCAAGATAAAGCAAATAAACCAAACTAAACAGAACCATATATGGTGAGCTCAACGAGAAGAGCATGATTGTCTTTCCTACCTGTCCTGCACTCTTAGCAGACTTGTTTGAAGTGTCAGGTGAGCATGAACTATCTTGGCGATCTTCCAGTAATTCCTCTTCTTTTTTAATGAGCTTTTCAACAGAGAAACTAGAGCCTTGTAGGCCTAGTGCCTTTCTTGTAGGTTTTGTTCTTCTTCCTGTCATGGTTGACTGTGTAGAAACCCTTGGAGTGCTGACAACCAAAGATGAAAGTGATCTCTCCTTTCTTCTAGCTGGTAATAGTACTGAGGGGACAGATACAGGTGCCTTCTGCTTTCTTTTATTGAAAGGGAAAATTTTGTTCCTTAAATCTTGCAAACTGTTATCTGGCCTGGGAATATGAAACAACACGTGCAACAAATTAAAAGAGAAAAGCTATTTCAGAAAAAAGGTGTGCTTCAATGCCAAAACCATACATATAAAGAATAGTGATGAAGGCAATTAATTTAAAGAATAGTTTATTCTTTTTAAGTTTTACAAGTTTCTCATATCTGGTTGAGACTTGAGACAGTTTGCAAAACTATCATGTATTGTCTCTAACAAAGTCACCAATCTTAATGCCTTCATTGTTTGGTCCATGTTCAACATTATATGTTCTTATAGTTCAGTACCTTGTCTTTTATGATCAAGCTCCTTTGCTAATAGGATAAATACGCCAATTTTGGGCAAAGACTGCAAACAATAGCATCCTGCCTCGGAATAAAATGAAATGGAATCTTCTAAAGACAAACCAAAACTCATAAATTGAACTTATTATACTCAGCTAAAGAATATTCTAAACCCTGCCTAATGGGTTCGATTATGTCAGCCATTCCATCTATTAATTGGATCACAAGTATTTTTATGCTATTAGTCCTTTTTATTCTGATTCCAGCCAATATTTCAGATGAAAAATTATTAAAATCAATCTGATAGAGGTACAGTACAATTGCTAAAATTTTCTCTTGCTTTAATTTTTGGATTTTAAATACTTTAATATTTTCTATTCCAAATATCAGACACATGAAATGTATACATGAACAAAAAATTTCAGAAAATAAACTGCAAAAATACTATAAATATAGGCTATATTATCTATGTATATCAAGCTGAATGTATTTTATTCCCTTGGATGTCAAAGTTCACATGCATCTATATTACGATGAGTTATTTCGATGCCACAAGTGGATTTTTCAGGAGCTAGTTTTCAAAAATATAAGAAATCAATGACTTCATTAGATGGAACTATAATAACATCAACAGCTCTCTTTTTTGCATGATGTTGCCACTACAGCAGGATCGATCTAATACACCTGTTTGTTTCTATTTTTCTTTCCATAATGGGGTTTCAATAAATGTCAGAGAAACTCAGCAGTACTAGACAGCTTTACTGCGTAAATCTAGACACATCAGCAATAAATTGTATTCTTAGATTGTCTCTACTTTAGAAGCCTTGAAACAATTGACATGCAAAACAGAATCCTTTAGGCACAGCAGACCAAGTTAAATCATCACGTCCCATGCATGTATAACAACTCTAACAACATTGAAATAGGAGAGAGGGATTTTGTAGTTATCCCCCCTCCCCCCTTCTTTTTTTGAGAAAAGGTACAATGAAAGAGGGATTAGTCACAAAATTTCCTGAGGGGACTGACCTCATTTTCTCCAGCGGAACAATGCCCAAATCAATGTTGCATACTGGACAACATTCCAATTCTTCATCTGTAATTTTATCATAAATGCACTTCCTGCAAACTGCATAAAATTCTATAGGATCAATTTATCTAGACATTCATGAAGCATTCAAAAGAAATCCAAATTTCACATCACAATGTCCATGAGAATCCAGAAAAACCCATCGAGTATAGTTACTTTCAGTATAAAACTCCCCAATTAATAACATAAGAAATGAAGCCAAGTAAATTAAGAAAAACTATTGTTGAATGGTTTATAGGACCTGGATAAGATTTTCCTAAATATACTTATACTTAGGCATTCAAATAGAAGAAAGTTTAACAGCTAAAAAACAAGACTAGAAAAGTACAGGTGCAAGAAACATTCCTATCATGGAAAAGAGCTAGCTACTGATAGAGTAGGCCAAATCGAACCATAGAACTTCCTAGTGTGTAACAATCACGTTCTCCATTTTTTGACATGGGTATACACACAGGAGTAAAAATAGAATTTTCAAAACTATTTAATTATAAACACCCATATCTGTAATTAAACAAATACCCCATCGTGGGTAAAATAAACAACAAACCCAAATGAACAACGCAAAACCCGAGAAAAACCCCATGAATGGAAACTGAAAGAATCAAAATTTGAGGAAATTAAGATGATATTGAATAAAGAGGCAAAAGGGAACGAATATTAGAAGGATATATTTAGACGAGATTAAGAAGAAAGTGGTTAATTACACGTATGAAGACAAAGAGAAATGGCAGTGGCCTCTTTGAGGAACTTGTTGCAAAGCGGGCAAGTCATGCATGCTGCAATCGCATCCCTCTTCACTCTCACCAACCTCTTCATCGTCATGGATCAACCTTGGGTCTGGCGCACCAGGTATGTATATATATATGCGTGTGTCTGTGTGTATCTTATGCTATCCACCACAGTGCATGCAAATTTACGTCCACTTCGCTACAATCACCTGCATTAACACCACCATCACAAAGAAGCACACATATAACACTCCCTAATTAAGAATCAAAGACAGAATAATAACATATTATGTGCAGAGATAGAAGGAGCGAAAGGGACCTAGGTAGTGTGGATCGGTGAAGACTGATATAAAAAGGATATGGGTCGGTGAGATTGGACGTGGATTCAGGTGGAGCTTGTTGGATTCGAGCAGCGTTGTTTTTGTTGAGGTTGATCTCAATCGAAAGGAGAAAAGCCTTTAACCAATGCTCGAAACTGGTTTTCTCTCTTTTGTCTTCTTATTCTCTTTTTTTTTTTTCTTTTTCCTTTTCTCAAAATCAAACCTTGCATTTATTTTGTTCGATTTCTTGGAACAGATGAAGAGTGATGTAGGAGGCAGAGATAATGTGCACCGTGGCGCTCACCTATTTTAAGATGCGCACTCTAGATTAGTAGATTATTATTAGGTGTGATCTTTTGGGTTGGGAGAGGGTTTCTTTTATCTGCACTCGAGTGTATCGGATTGGTGTGACTTTGGTCTCAATATTTAAATATATAAAATTATCTGGTTGAAAAATTAAAATATTTTCTTTTATTATTTGTAATAGTCTTTTTTTTATTATTTTTTGATTTTTTTTAATCACGTCTTTTATAATATTCTTTTATAAGATTATTATTTGTAATAGTCTTTTTTTTTAAATTTATCCATAAGACAATACCCCGTGAATTTGTGAGATATGAATGAATTTTAATCATTATTTGGATGCATTATCCTTTTACTTGTCAACTATCATATTTCATTTGTAATTCTAATTATTCCTCAATGTTTGACAAATTGAAATAGTAAAAAAAATTAAAATTAAAAAATATTATTGTTTCATCAATTATATGAAATTAATTGGTTAAAACAATATTTTAACTTAAAAATTTAGTTTATATGAAATTAACACATTAAAAAAAATAGCTTGTTAATCCAAAGAGGAAATAATCAATTAGTTATTATATTTGAGTAAAATCACTTTAACAGAATAAAATAATAGATAAAGATGTATTTTATCGTTAAAAGATAAATATATAAAATATTTATAATTTTTTTTAAGTGTATGAAATTTTAAAAAATTTTGTAAATCCATGAAATTATTTCTAAGTTTTATATTTTATAAATCCTTTAAAATCTAAATTATAATAATATTTTTTTAATATTATTACATTCTTGTATAAAATCTACATGAAATTATAATAGAATATAACTTCGTAATCGAGGGATTGAATTATTTTTACAAAATCATTATTATAATATTTTCAAAAATTGCTTAAAAATTCAATCAATTTTTATTTTAAAAAAAATACTTGAAATGGTGTATTTGATCCATGATCATGGAAAGGAAAAGTTTTTTTTTTTCATTAAAGCGTATTTTTAATGTATAATTAACTTGTTTAATGCATGTTTCATAATTTTTTTAAAATTATATTTAAAATTTTTCTATAAGTTTATTTTAACTTTTCAAAATAATCATAATAAAAAGATTAAAATCAAATTAAAACCATAAATCATTTTAAATATTTTCTCATAAAAAAATTAATTTTATATATTTTTTATTATAAAAAATATAAATTAATTTTAATTTTTTAATTTCTACAATTAATTACTAATCATTTTACACATACATGTATATAAGGATACTTTTTTAAAATTCATTATAACACACGGATCCTATTTTTTTCTTTAATTTCCTGATTTTTAATTAAAAATGTTAATCAAATTTTCTTTTTAAGATATTAAAAAAAATCATAATTTTAATTATATATAATTTAAAAACAAACTAAAAACAATGTAATGTTTTTATAAAAAAATGACCATTTTAATTATTGAATTTATAAATAGATGATAATTTATTTTTTTAAAAACAAAAATTATAATTTAATTTAGTATGTATAAAAGTATGCCAATTAAATTTTATCGTAGGATAAATTTTGTTTTACAAATCTTATAACTTAATAAATTGATTATAAAAGCTTAAAATTAGTCCTTAAAAATAGACTCATAAAATTTAATATTAATAGTTCATTATTATATTTTATAATCATTTAAAAATTAAACATGATTTTTTATTATTTTAAAAACTAAATTATTATGATTTTATACCTTTTAAAAACCAAAACGGTAATTTTTATATATAAAAAAGAATAATTTTCACAGTCAATTATACTTGACTTGGCTCCTTCTCACCCACTGTCACACACAGCTAGTTGACACAGCCGGAACCATAAACACAGACAAAGCTAAGCTTCTGCTTCTGCTTCTGCTTCTTTCTTTTCTGTCTGGCTAACAGTAATTACAACACAAACTGTAAGTGAAACCCTACTCCGTGCTGTGTTCCTTCGGGTGGAAGTATCATACCTTCTCCAAGATCTGAATCTTCGCAATGTAATGCACTACTTCTCCAGAAGGATCCAGAAGAATCAAACTCACCAATGAGCAAAATCCGTCGCTGCCAGAGGATTCTCATCCTCTCTCTTCTCTTTCTCTCCGTCGTCGCTCCTCTTGTCTTAGTCTCTCACCGCCTCAACCTTCTCACTCCTCTTGGTAAATTCAATTCCCTCTCTCTCATCACTTGTTTGCTTGCACTTTGTAATTTTGTAATGTGGCTTTGCATTTGCCATTGCTTGTGACTTCTTCTATTGATTCTGTGCGTTTTATTTGATCTTCATTTCAGGAAGAAGAGAGTTTTTCGAAGATTTATATCGCGCTGTAAGATTCCTTATTCCTGGTTTGTTTTGTTGAAATCGTTCTTCTTGCTTTTGGTTGCTAGTAAAGAGTTTGAGAGGGAGAAACTGTAGTTTAGCTTGTTTTTTAGTACTGGAATTTAATTTATAGTGTCGGTGAGTGGACTAGTCAACGGGTTTTCTGGCACTTTCTCGTAATTTAGTAGCGGATAATGGTAATACTTTGGATTTGTTTGTTTTAAGTGGAGGAAATTCTCTTATTCTTTCAAAGCAGCTAGTTTAACTATACCAGCTTCTTATGCTCTACTTTGGAACTTTTATTTTGGGATAAAACTTAAATACAGTTGGATAAGTGCTTTTGGTGTGTTTCTCCAATTAGAAATAGAGTTTTATATCTATTATTTGTGTAATATACGGTTTTAATTATCGAGGTAAATCTTCTATTTTGATTAGAGAACAATACCAGCCAAAACACCTCTGGAATTGTATTGAAATGGTCTTTATTTTATTTATTTTATTTTGTTTGTTTATTAATTCTTTTTTTTTTTTTTGCAGACGTATAGGACAGATACTTTGAAGTTAAATGCCATAGAACAGGTAGTAAGAAATTTGATAATGAATTTTCCTCATTTTGTTAAATACTTGTTTTCTTTTACGAGTGAAGTGATGTATAATATTTTTGAATTAGAAATCTGATTTTCGGCCTGTTTTTTACTTTCAGGAAGATGCTGAAGAATTAGAAGAACCAAATCAAGTTGTTTATACGGAAAAAGATTTTGTTTCAACAATTGGTTACGATTCAGAAAGCAATGATTCTAAGGAATCTAGAAATGCTGGATACAGAGGTACCACTTTGGAAATAAATGGTTGGTATATGTAGGTTTATGTTTTATTATTTATTTACTTTTGGGCATACATATTGCCACTTAAGTAATCAGCTATGTGGGTCTGTCTGAAGTTTGCACTATTTTGGAGTGCAGCATTCAATCAACACGAAAGAAAACACCAGGGAGCTCAGCAGAATGAACTATCCTTCATGTCTCAAGGTAGGAATATACATGATTCACAGAGAATGTTAGAGAAGAATATTGAAGTGACAACTAAGAAGGTTCAAGAGATTAAGGATCAACTTATTTTAGCCAAAGCATACTTGAAAATTGCACCACCAAGCAGCAACTTACGCTTGAGAGATTTGGAGCGGCTAACGAGAGAGATGGAATTTGCAGTTGGGGAAGCCACCCAGGATTCAGATCTATCAATGAGGTAAAATTTCCTATCTATTCTTGCATTTAGTTCAGAAAATAGTGTGTTTAATTTAACTACTACAATCTAGAACTTTTAAGTGAAAACTACTAATGTTTTGATCCTTGAAAAAAAGTATGTATGACACCTCAAGTTGTCCCACAACTACAAATGTTAATTGTTAATTTTTTTAACTGAATACAGCAACAACAAATGCGTCATTCCACTAGGTAACATCATTTAGATGGATCACAGTGTCACTGGTTTGGTTAAAGATCAAATCATCAAATCTGTCATGAGTTATCTGTGATCCTTGTTTCGAATATTGATGGGTTTTATGTTGTTGTCAATAGTCTAACACACTCCTCCTTTACCGGGCTTAGGATTGGCTATGATTGAAACCTGGGCAGTTTGCTTTAAGCTGGTCCTGCTATCCACATCACTGATCGGGCATGTATGTAGAGAAGGATTAGTTTGAGAGACTTAAAAATGGAGAGATCACATGAAGAAGCCTTTTATTTTTCAATGACCAACACGAGTTTTTCTCAAAAATTCTAATTAAAATAAGTGGAAACTAGTGAGTAGTGAAAACTTATCTTGCAGTACAAAAATAATGTGTAGAAATAAATTAATGTAGAAATTTTATATGATACGAATTGTTAACAAAAATTGACAATATTTTTCAATCTGAAAACAAGTGAAGTTCACAGTGCTTTGCAGAAAATGAGACACATGGAGGCTTCACTGTCTAAAGTCTACCGTGCTTTCCCGGATTGCTCTAATATGGCTGCTAAGCTCAATACAATGAAGCGTCAGGTTGAAGAGCAAGTCCGTTCTCAGCGACATCAAGCAACATATCTCGTAAATCTTGCTGCAAGGACTGCCCCAAAAGGCATTCACTGTCTTTCTATGCAGTTGACTGCAGAATACTTCGCCTTGAGGCCGGAGGAGAGAAAGCTTCCAAATGAAAATAATATTAATGATCCAGAGCTTCATCATTATGCTGTCTTCTCTGACAACGTTCTGGCATGTGCAGCAGTTGTTAACTCTACTATCTCTACTGCCAAGGTTAATACCTTATTTTTTATTTGGATTAACTTCTATTTTGTTTTTTCTTTTAACACAGACACTCTTTAAGATTTTTGAGCTAATGTTTTCGTTGCGACTCCCACTGTAACTGCTGAAAAAGGAAAAGAGATACTAACTAATACTAATAAGTTTAGCTATCAAGTTATTTCAAAGTAGACCAGTTCCTAGTGGTTAGTGTTGCTTTGGTGGTTGATGACTTGATGTCCATCAAATCTCCTTTTTATTGGTCGAAAGTGCTTGTTTCACGTTTGAGAGGGTGAATTTAATTGTGGTAAGAACCTGATCTATCATTACAATCCTTCTTTGAACCTTGGAGTTAGTTACATGACATTTTATACTTAGTGTAATTTGAAGTTGACCCTGACTACTTAAAAATTCTAGTAGTTATTCTAGTTGCAGCTTTTGATGCTACAGAACTTATTGCAGAATCAAGAAGCCAAATCAGTGAATACCTAATATGATTTATGATCTGTCTCAATGTTGTATGTTACGAAAATAAAATTCTCCCTTCAATTTCTTTCCACATTACCTCTCCATTCATTATTTAACTGGGTTGATATACTTTTCAAAAGAAAATTATCGTTAGTCACTCCCTGATAAACAGTCATTTCCAGTTAGGTGGGAGCTGGTTTTACCTTGTAGATTTCTCAGCATCTGTATTGAAGTGTCTAACTTGAAGTGCATACAAGATGAGGGATAGAGAAGAAAGCCTTATAAGCTCCCCAATAAGTTTTTTTTTCCTAGAAGAATGTTTGCTCTCTGCATCAAATCCTGCTCTTTATCTTGTAAAATTGTGGATTCATTATAGTTTTGTTGCAGCATAGATAGTTTATTGTGGGAATGTCAGAGAAGTTATTGTTAAAGTATACTAACTTAACATATCTTTAGATTAGTTTTGAAATTATTTAGAAAATATTGCGAAATCAATTAATCATCTAATGAAGGAAGCAATCTTAGGAGTTGTTTCTTGATTTTGTGATATTTCCCAATTTGTTTCCTTATTTAGTTTAGTGTGTTAATGGGCTGATTTTGTACTAATGACTGTTTTATTAATCTGAGAGATATGGTTTGATTACATTAGATAGGTAGTTATGATATGATTTGATAGGAAAATATCTTACCAAATATTTCCTATTATTAGGTATTGATTTTATTCTTTATTATTGTATCTCTTCTTCATTATAAGTAAGAAACTTATGTACGTATAAAACACACAATTACAAACAATGCTTTCAATATGTTATTAGAGAGGTATCATCCTCCATGATCTATTTTGTCATTAATTCATTGTTAGGTCATGAGTTTTTCCTTAGACACATTGGTTCCAACTTTGTCACTCTAACATTCTCTCTCATGTAAACAATACCCTTACAACATGTTTTTTGCTCTTAGACAGTTACCATACTCACTAAGCATTTTTGCTCTCCTGTATGTGCCATGCCCTTTTAAACAATTTTTGTTGACTGATAGTCTTCATGTTCTGTCAGTATTATTTTTGCTCTCTAGCAGTTACCATACCTTCTTAGCATTTTTTGGTTTCCGACAATCACCATGCCTTCGTAGTATTTTTTGCTCTTCGCTAGTCGCCATGTGCCCTCTTAGTATTTTTTGCTCTCCAGCGGTCATCATACCCTCTTAATTATGTTTTTACTTTTAGCAATCATGATGCCCTCTTAACATTTTTTCTTCTCTGGCACTTACATGCTCTCTAAGCATTTTTTTATCTCTCTGACAGATGCCATGCTCTCTTAGCATTTTTTGCTTGCCAACAATCACCATGCCACTAAACATTTTTTTTTTCTCTGCCAATCATTATATACATACTATAGGAATTTCTACTCTCTGGCAGGCAATTGTCGTGCTCTCTGAGCATTTTTACTCTCCTGCAGTTGCCATGTCCTTTAAACTTTTTTGCTCTTTGATACTCACCATGTTCTCTAAGTATTGTTTTTAATTTCTAGTAGTCACCATGCCTTCCTAGTATTTTTTGCTCTTCATAGTTGCCATGCTTTCCATGCATTTTTTTTGCTCTCCACCAGCCACTGTATCCTTGGACCTCTAATGTGACTCTATGATTGAAGTGCCCTTCTCTGACGACCACTACACTGCTGCCAAGTGTCACCAGTTCCTTGACTCATTTTCTTCACACATTTGTGTCAAATTAATGCATGAAGTGTTGTCATTATTGATTTTGTCAGCTCCAACAACCAACTTATTGACATGCTCACTTAGTCTCAAAGGGTCTCTCACATTGATAACATTTGTAACTAGTTGACTCATGATAAATAAGTTCCAGGTTGAGGGGGAGTGCTAGAGATATCATTTGATTAGGTTAGAGATATGATTTTATATGATTTGATAAGGAAATATCTTTCCAACTATTTCTTATTATTAAGTATTGATTTTCTTTTTTATTATATCTCTTCTTCATTATAAATAAGAAACTTATGTGTATATAGAACAACAATTACAAACAATTCTTTCAATAATTAGTATAAAGAGGAGTATGAGATTAAGGTACTGTAATTAATTATATATTATGAAGAATGTACTTAGGGTTATCATTTGCTGTATTTTCTTTCTTCATCATTCCATAAACATATAATTCTTAACAGTTCTCATTATTGACTACAAGTCTCAATGCTAACCGTTAAGTGTATATATATTAGCAAGAAAGCTTGACTATGAACTCCAAATTGCAGGAAAAAGAGAAACTTGTTTTCCATGTATTGACCAAATCACTCAACTTACCAGCAATCTCAATGTGGTTCTTGATAAATCCTCCTGGCAAAGCTACTGTCCACATACAGAGCATAGACAACTTTGAATGGTCGTCCAAGTACAATTCCTACCAAGAAAATAATTCCAGCGATCCTAGATACACTTCTGAATTGAACTACCTGCGTTTCTACCTTCCTGACATTTTTCCTGCTCTAAATAAGATTGTGCTCTTTGATCATGATGTGGTGGTGCAACAAGATCTCAGTGCACTATGGAATATTGATATGAAGGGTAACGTAATTGGAGCAGTTGGAACTTGTCAGGAGGGAAAAATCCCATTTCATAAGATTGATATGTTCATAAACTTCTCAGATCCATTAATTGGAAAGAGGTTTGACGCCAATTCTTGCACATGGGCATTTGGGATGAACTTGTTTGATTTGCAACAGTGGAGGAGACACAAATTAACTGCTGTCTATCACCATTATTTGCAAATGGTATTGTTAAATATGTCTTTATTTAATGTGTTTCTATATTTGAATAAAGTTGGCATCCAAGTTCTTGTACTTGAATTTTATGAGCGCTGTATGCAATTTTCCTTTTAGCATTTTAGCATCCTTTAGTTTATGAATTTTGATTATGAATTACCTGAAACGGAGACTATTATCAGGCTAAGATTTGATATCACCATAGCATTTATAGATTTATATTTAAAATTGGCGTTTTCTTCATGTATCTAATTTTGGTGGTTGAATCATATTAGGGTATGTGTCTTATCATTCAAATTACTATTTGAGATTGAGCATAAATGTTAATTTGTTTGAGCAATTCCGCGATCTTTTTCAATATAAAATTTAATGGAATAATTGTCTAATGTAGTTGTCTGGGATAATGTTTGCAGGGTTTGTGGAGCGTTGGAAGTCTACCTTTAGGCTGGCTCACTTTCTATAACAAGACTGAATTGTTGGATAGACAATGGCATATTCTTGGCCTTGGTTATAGTTCGGATGTCGATCGAAATGAGATTGAGCGGGCTGCCGTTATACACTATGATGGGCTTAGGAAGCCGTGGTTGGATATTGCCATGGGCAGATATAAGAGTTTTTGGACCAAATATTTGAATTTTGACAACCATTTTTTGCAACAATGCAATCTCCAGGCATAGTTCAAAATTCAAAGTTCCCTCTACCTGATTTGAGTGGGCTTCTGTTGTTGACATGCTCGATGGTACACTCCCAGCTAGCTTCACGTTATTATTTCCGCAATTCTTCTTTAAAGTTCTCAACATCTGTGACCATCCCAAATTACCATGCCCTTCTTTCTAGAAACATAGCAAATTTATAGTCAACATGAGAGTCATGCAATTGGTTGTTGTGTATATAAATCCTTGGTGTCTCTTAATTTATGCCAAATTCTTTTCTATTCAGTGTGTATTTGGTTGGGTGTCACGAGGTCTGAAGCAGCTCATACTTGCTTTTGTGTTATTTGAGATTTTAATGTGAATTTGGAGATAAATGTGGATAATGGTCAGTTCCATGCGTCGACTGGGAGTTGGTTAATTTACATAGAAGAACAAAATTTCAAATTAGGGATGACGGCTCTGTTTTGAATTGTTCAGTGAGGATGATTTGATCTCTAGTCTTACAAAGTGGAAAGGAATGACCCCTTCTCTTCATAGTGTTTCCAATAGCCAAGATTTAGCTGTTTTTCATTCTTTTCTCCAATGGTTATGGAATATCAGAAGTTAAATTGGCCTGGAGGGTATTACTAGGAAGGCTCAGAAATCACAATGGAGGAAGAGGCAGCAGGCCTATTATTAGTATTTACATCGAGTGATTTGTTTGTAATGCTGATTTTTTTATTTCATTTTCATTTGGCTGTGTAATGACCCCTCTAGTTTTGGAAGGTACTCTAGGAAATTTCATATTCTGAGAGCAATGTTAATTATAAATTTTTAATCTATTTTTAAAAATATTTTTTTATTATGTGAAATTTATTAATATCTATAAAATAATGTATGAGAATTATTTAGTTTTTCAATACATAAGTTCTGTCAGTAAATAGAACTGATTTTTTGTATGATTTTTTAAGTTATCAAAATTCACAAATTTATTATACGTGATTAGATGGTAATTAAATTTTTTTACTGTGAACTGCTATGTCCTTTTTCTCTCTTATTTAAATAAGGAGTTTAATTAACAAGATTTTGTCAGAAAAACATGCGTTGGAGAATAAACTATTGTGTGTAAGAATTTAGTTTTGTTCTCGGTACCTTTGAAAGACATCCAGTGCGATTTTATGTTGCTTGAGTTTCTTGTTTCATACAAGAACTTTTAAAAATAATTATTATTTTTCCGGGAAATAAAATTTGCTCCAATCTCAGACATAAGCTTAGATGAAGTGAGGAGAATATTGATAATCGAACCGATTATTTGACACATGGCTGGAAATTATTGGATTGCGGCAGATAAGGATATCTAACATAGGGCCATGAATCTATCCATGTTTTGTGGTCCATGGGACTGTCTTCGGATCGATGATATTAGTTTTAACGTTAAGTTAGGAAGTAAGCTGGTACCCTTGCTCTTTACAGCCTGGTCATACTCTATCGTTTCAGTTTCAACTCTACAATGGCAACCATCTCAGCTGCTACCACAACCCCTTCGATCACCCGCGCATGTCTTGTGCAAAAGCGGTCTCTTGGAGTCTCATCTCCCGTTCTTGGTTAGTCTTTTCTCTTCCTCATTTGCCATTGTAAATAATGAGTTTAAGCTCTTTCTATGTCTGATTTCTTCAACATGCCATGCTACAAGACAGTAAATAAATAAAGGAGGAATGAGTTAGCTTGAGAGCTTTGGTTATCTGGAAGAGAATTTTAAGATACATGCTTCAATTGATTGTTTGGTTTTGAATAATGTTGCTTGATGAACCAACCTTTTTCTTAAGCATTCAATTCTTTTATATAGGATTGCCAACAATGGGTAAGATGGGAAGAGTGAGGTGCTCCATGGAGGAAAAGCCTTCTGTGAAGGAAAGCAGCTCAAGCATAGGGATGGGGGCATCTTTGATGGCAGCCGCCTGTGCTGCAGCCATGTCAGGCCCAGCCATTGCCTTGGTGGATGAGAGACTGAGCACTGAAGGAACCGGGCTTCCTTTTGGGCTCAGCAACAACCTTCTTGGTTGGATCCTGTTCGGTGTCTTTGGTCTTATATGGGGTCTCTACTTTGTCTACACTTCCAGTCTTGAAGAGGATGAAGAGTCCGGAATGTCCCTTTAAATCCTGGGTAGGTGATGATGGATTGTAGAAATTGCGAAGAGTCCACTGATCTTCTGTTGTGTTAAAACAAACTTGTCTCCTTTATTTACTCTTCTTTCTTTCAACCCCAACACAATCTTCATCACTCCTACTTCTTTCTGTTTGTTTAATTCGAAAAGCTAATTTACATGAACCGCTACGCTACGGTGGAAGTGAAACGTGGAAGAGTAGAAGAAGCATTTGTGGCGCTTAAAGAATCCATATAAGAATAATCAGAAGCAATGATTTTAACAAATTAATTTTCCAAACCAATTAACAAGAAGAAAGTTTAGGGGCGAAGCAAGTTTTTTGTATTGATTCTCCCAATCACAATCAGTACACCTATTATTGCTTATATTTTTTGGATTACTGCAATTGTCAAGGTCTATGATCTCAGTGGATTACGTTAAGGCTAACTACGTTTATTTTATAGGTCTTTGGGGTTGCAATTCAGTTTAAGGATAGTCTGATCTGATGTTGGCAACATTGAATAGCATGTCTGATCCATCTACTAAATTGAACCAGTTATTAGCCCCATTTTACTTATTTTTTACCAAAGTGGTTTTATCAGCCTAATGATTGAATTTTGGTAAGTGAAAAGGAACCATGTAAATGGGAAAAAGAAGTGGTAACATTTCATTTTGTATGTATTATAGTCAATTGGGGTATCTATTTGTTAAAGGAGAAATAAAAATGAACTTAAAAAAAAATCTTGTCCTTTTTTATTTGGGCTAACCATGGGCCTTAGGGAAATTGGACATTGTTTTGATTGGAAAAAAAATAAGTATTTAGTTATCAATCAAACTAAATTTAAAAGGGAAAAAAAATAATTAGTTTGCTCTCAGAGGAAAAACTAACTAAATTTCTATTTTAAGATAATAATATTTTTTATTAATATAAAAATTTTAATTTTTTACACATAAATATAATTTACATCGAAAGTAAAGTATTATATGGGACATCCAAGATTGTAGAGTAATATTGTTGCAACATATTTGTAGGGTATCAATGGATACATTGGCTAGTTTCTAGGTGTCTATTGGTTCAACTATTCAACCAAAAAAAATTGTGTAAGTTTGTCCATGAAATTTTCCAACACTTAGAGTGTCACTGGAGCCTCGTGGTTCATACTAGATGTTATATTTGGATAATTCAATGATCCTCTTTACCATTTGACTAGCCAAATCAGACTTCTATAAAACTTGCCGAATTGGGAGGTTGGTATTAATGACAATTGTATAACACTAAAAGTAATAGTAAAGTTGCTAAGTTGTAACAAGAATAACTAGCACATCTTTTTCAAGTTGGTTTGCTTGCTAACTTGATATAAAAGAACAATAGGATTGGAGGTAATGGTTTTAACAAGATAGGCTATAATGAATCGAATTAGATCGGTAATTAATATTAGGTTAAATTAATTTAGGTTTTATCATGATAAGATAAAGTAATTCAAATTGAATTAGAATTATTCGACAAGTGAAATAAAATCCTTTTAATTTTAACTGAGTCAATGATATATTAGTCAAAGTTAAATAAGATACATTCTTATTATAAATTATATTTTTTAAAAAGAAAAAAGTATAAAAAATATCAAATTTTTTATTTTTAAGTAAAATTTGAAAATTTTAATTTTAAATAATAAATTTTTTCATAAATTCTTAACTTTCATTTTGTTTTTCTATTCAAAAGACCAATTTTATAATAAACTATTTTAAATTCTTCTTAAAAATAACTGACTTACATAAATTTTAAATCAATTTAATCCATAATAGGGTAAATGACCTCCTTACACTATAAACAAAAGAAAACATTTGACATTTGCACAAATTAAAATTTATTCATAACAAGTGTTTTTCATAAATTCATAACAAATTTTAAATAATAAACGTTTCTTATAAATTCATAACTTTTTTTTTTTAATTTTCTATTTAAAGGACCAATTTTATCATAAACTATTTTAATTTTTTTTTAAAATAATTGACTCACATAAATTTTCAATCAATTTAATCCATAATATGATAAATGTGTCATTTTATCCTCTTACCGTATAAGTGAAAAAAAACATTTGACATTTGGACAAATTAAAATTTATTCATAACAAATACTTTTCATAAATTCATAACAAATTTTAAATAATAAATATTTTTCATAAATTCATAACTTGTATCATAAATTATTTTAAATTATTTTTAAAAATAATTGAGTTACCTAAATTTTGAATCATATTAATGTGTCAACGAAAGAAAACATTTGACATTTGGATAAATTAAAATTTATTCATAACAATTTTTTAAAAAAGAAAAATATATTTTTATGTTAAAATTAATTTGTGTAGTAATTTTTTATCGTTATAAATTTTAGAATATGCGAAAATAATTCTTACGGCTTATAAAGTGAAACGATTCTTTAAAATAATTAATGTATTTATTTTGGTATATAATTCTATTCTTTTATGGAATATAATTCATGATTATTCTAAAACCACGTATTTAGGGTTTTCTATTTTAAAAGTGAAAAGAAAAGTATAAAACGATATTGGGAGTAGTAAATTTGCATTTAGGAAGCATAACGAGTAGAGAGAGAAGAAGTGAACAACAACAAAAGCAATGGCGACTTCGCTCTCTTTTTCGCCATCGCTCTCTCTCAATACTCTCTTCTTCACCAAAACGCTTCCATTTCCTCGCTCTTCCTTTCTCCCTTTCTCTCTTCCCAAGTCCCTAATCTCAATCCCTACGAGCCGCCGCACCTTTGCCACCCGCGCCCAATCCCAAAACGGAGCCGATGCTGCCCCCGCCCACTATGACTTCGATCTCTTCACCATCGGCGCCGGAAGCGGCGGCGTCCGAACCTCTCGCTTCGCCGCCAATAACGGCGCTTCTGTTGCCATCTGCGAGCTCCCTTTCTCCACCGTATCTTCCGAAACCACCGGAGGCGTCGGCGGAACGTAAGTTTCTCGTTTTCTCTCCGTTCTTAATTTTGATTTATTAAACTAGGGTTTGTTGTTGTGGAGGTAGAAGTTCGTAGATTTCGGGCTAACCACAACAAGTCACAGTGTTAGATATGTAATTGGCTTTTTCATGCAACGTGATAAAAAGGTTTAAATGCTAAGTGTAGGGATTAAAAAAAAGATATTTTTAAGTGTAGATACTGAAATATATATATATATATATATATATATATATATATATATTTTAACTATGATGCCCAATTTAGTAATTAAACCTAATAAAAAATAATCACTTATAGATAATATAATAAGAAAGAAAAATGAGTTAAGCTTCTCTCAAATTACCTTGCGTAATCTCATTTGTAGAAGTTCTAACGTTTAACATCTTCAAAAGCTTATTTAAAGTATTGCATAAAGCTAATTTTAACTAATTGGAGAAGCTTAGTTCATTTTTCTTATTTTGTTATTCTACAAGTGGTTTTTATACAAGTAAATGTTTACAACTTTAGCTATTCCAGTCAATTTTCCCTGTATTATGGCCTTATCACTGTGTTCATTAATTGTGCTATTCAGGTTTTGTTCCTTTGTAAAAGAATCCAAATGCTTCTTTTTTATGTTTCCTTTGTCTTTTCCTTGTAGCTGTGTAATACGAGGATGTGTACCAAAGAAGTTGCTGGTTTATGCATCGAAATTTTCTCATGAATTTGAAGAAAGTAATGGTTTTGGCTGGAGATATGACAGTGAGCCCAAGCATGATTGGAGTAGTTTGATAGCTAATAAAAATGCTGAGTTGCAGCGTCTTACTGGCATCTACAAGAATATCTTGAACAATGCTGGGGTCAAGCTGATCGAAGGCCATGGAAAGGTAGGATGGTGCTATGCCTTAGTTTCCAAGTACTTAATAGCTTTCTATATATTAATCAAAGGATACAAATTTTGTGTTTATTTTTTGTTGATAAGATAATGCTTTTGGAACCCGCAGATTGTAGATCCTCACACGGTTGATGTTAATGGGAAGCTATATTCAGCCAAACACATTTTAGTTGCTGTTGGAGGTCGCCCCTTCATTCCTGATATTCCTGGGAAGGAATATGCAATAGATTCAGATCTTGCCCTCGATTTACCATCAAAACCTGAAAAAATAGCTATTGTTGGTGGTGGTTACATTGCCTTGGAGTTTGCTGGTATCTTTAATGGTTTGAAAAGCGATGTTCATGTCTTTATACGGCAAAAGAAGGTTCTGAGGGGATTTGATGAAGAGGTATGGAATCATGAATGATATAATTGGAGAATTCTTACTGCTTAATTTACTATCTCATTCAAATTATGAACTATGTCTGTAGATTAGAGATTTTGTTTCAGAACAAATGTCTCTTAGAGGTATTGAATTCCATACTGAGGAATCTCCCCAAGCTATCACGAAGGCAGCTGATGGTTCTCTCTCTTTAAAAACCAACAAAGGTACAGTGGACGGTTTCTCACATATTATGTTTGCTACTGGACGAAGACCTAATACTCAGGTATTATTTTCAATTATAGTTTTACTTTCCTGTAGTTACCTGTTTGAAATGTAAATATGAGACAATAATGAAATCTTTTAGCTTAGAAAATTATTTAGAGGTGAGGAATTTGTTTGACCTTACCAATATGGACTTTCAATTGAAAAATTATGTAAACAAATTAAATTATTGAATAGATCAACAGAAATAGTTTTTGAGTATTGTTTTATTTAGTCTATTATTATGTGCCAATATTTTCCGTAAGTTAGTTGCTTAATTTTCTTTGATAATTCTTTGCTGATGCTGCATGCTAATTTCTGTCTTTATTAAATATTGGGAACTTTTGAACTCTGGTGTTTTGCCCTTGCTTCTTAGTTGGTCTAGTATCGTGAAGGGTTACATAGATGTTCTTAATTTTATTATTTAAATTTTTCCTTTTCAACCATCTGATTTTTATACTTTGAACAGAAAGAGATAAAAACATAGGGAATATATTTATGAACTGCAATTTCACTGCAGAACTTAGGGTTGGAGTCTGTTGGTGTGAAGATAGCTAAAGATGGAGCAATAGAGGTAATTCGAGCTTATCATTGGTTCTATTTAGTATATATTCGTGTCGTATTGGTCTCGCTTATTTTCCTAAATCTGTTCGTCTCACTCTTCATCCCAGGTTGATGAATACTCTCAAACATCAGTTCCTTCAATTTGGGCAGTTGGAGATGTTACAAACAGGATAAATCTGACCCCAGTTGCTTTGATGGAGGGAGGAGCATTAGTAAAAACACTGTTTCACGATAACCCAACGAAACCTGATTATAGGTATTAAATTCATTATGCATCATCTTCAGTTTTAGATTTTTATTTGCATTATGCTGGAGCCCAGATGGGATTCCTAAACAAAATATCATGATAAGATAATCAATTTGCAAAAGAACTGATAGGGTGGAAAAGTAGTCCTGTGACAGTAAGGATTGCTTGTAAAGTTTGTATAAAATTTAGCTTTTGACCCTTTGGATTATTATTATTGTTGTTGCTTCATACTGACAAAATATAGTCTTGCCATTTATTGCAATTCAATCTTGGGATAATAATTTTAACTTGTTTTTAATGTTAAAAACACAATGGAAACTCCTGGAGGCTGGACTTCAAAAAGTTTTAGCTTCAGAAAACATTTCATTGAGATGGCAAATTTGCCAGTTATAGTATAATTAGCCTTAAACATATGCTAAGAGACTCCATATTCTACTATTCGAAATCTTCATTATTTGCTGATATATTCTTAAGAAACCCGTGTTATTTAAAGGTTGCAAGAAATTCATATATATCCTTAAATGGGGATTTAGTGACTGGTGGTGGGACTGACAGTTATATCATCAAACGGCTTCACAATTCACAGGATATCATTATAAAAATCCAACTTTTGAATCATGTGTATCTATTTTGCCAATTTTGCACACCCAAACATTACAATTTTGAAATGTTCTTATTTGTTTGAAAGCTTGTTCGTTAATCTTTGATGATCAAAAAGAGTAATCGACAATGGATCTCAACTCACATTTGTGATGAAGTTAATGAAACCATTGCATAAAAGGTCAAACTACTTTGAATTCATTTAACTTGTTTGTAAACATTGAGAACCGAGCTGAGTAGTTCAGGAGAGGTGAAGAAATGAAAAAAATTAATGTATTTCAAGCAGAGTTTGGAATTTTGGTTCTTGAGCCCAACATCAATTAGTGGGACTCAAACCAAATAGGATTTCACCCAATGGCTAATAATAGGGAAACTGTTGAAAAAAATGTCAAACAGTGTCGTGCTAGTAAATAATTTCTTCAATTATTTTTATTGGAATGTTCCCATAGTGTTAACAACCACTCATTCCTGAATGTGCCCAAAATATTGGAAGCTAATCGTGGTAGCTTGTACTCTGATGTGTTTTAGTAAATTCTTAGCCTCCCAACTGATTCTGTTACTTTCCTCATTATCTAGAGCTGTTCCTTCCGCTGTATTTTCTCAACCACCAATTGGACAAGTTGGTCTTACTGAAGAACAGGTGAGAGAATTATGTAGTGTCTAATTCTAATAAATTCAAATGGTCTTGTAAATATTTTAATCAAATTGTGAAGATTAATGTTTTGATATTGTGTTGGTGATTTTCCAGGCTGTACAACAATATGGAGATATTGACATCTTCACTGCCAATTTTAGGCCGCTGAAAGCTACTCTCTCTGGGCTTCCAGATCGGGTGTTTATGAAATTAGTAGTCTGTGCAAAAACAAATGTAGTTCTAGGTTTGCATGCGTGTGGAGAAGATTCTCCTGAAATTATACAGGTTTTTAGAGTTGCCAGAGCTATTGTGTATTGCTTTGATAATGATACATGGAATTTCAATTCACTTGATGTACAATTGTTTGATACCCAGGGGTTTGCTGTTGCTATTAAAGCGGGCTTGACCAAGGCTGACTTTGATGCCACTGTAGGCATTCACCCAAGTGCAGCTGAGGAATTTGTCACCATGAGGACTCCTACTAGGAAGATTCGAAAGAGTCAATCATCTGAGGTTAGTTGGTGATCCTCAGGTTGTCTTTCTTTGATATCTTGTCCAGAACGTCATGCATTTGTGTCAACAAAATGAATACTTTGGTGATTTAAGTGGTAATGAATAATACGTTAACAAAATATACTTTGATCTTTGGAATTGAAGGACACTACATGTATTGAAAAATAACAAAATAAAACATAGCTGGGGCTGCCCTGTGTTTTCTGTGCAAGACTGTCTATCAAATCAAAGTCTTGTTGCATTTTCTCTCCTAGGTCTAGCAATGTGACATTCATTTTGGCTGAAAGTCTGTAATTTGCAACATTGATGATACGTGCTCGTATCCTAATTTCGTGTTGCTAGTTTTGTAAATTTGTATGATAAACTTCGAATGTGTAATGGTTGTTCTGTTTAATACCAGGGAAAGTCGGGTTCTGATGTAAAAACTGCAGCAGGAGTTTAACAATATCAATGCTTTAATTGTTATACTTGAAGAACCAGTCGGTGCCTCAAGGTATCGATGAAATTCTGTTGCTTAAAAGAATACAATTTTTTCTTTGGCACGTACTGCGTTAAATTTTTTAATGGTTAGTCATAAAACTTAAATATTTTAATATATCAAGTAGATGTTAGTATGTTGTTCGTGCAGTGGTGCCATATCACACGTGGACAAATAAAATTACGTAATTATATGTAATTTCGGTAACTGACTGGCCAGTTGTCTTTTTGTTGTTTCTTAAGCAGGCTGGTTGTCACTGAAATTATCGTGGATGACAAAAATTGTTGGGAAGAAATTCAGAACGGTCTTCAGCAACCGAGTTTTCAGCATTGTACATGGAATGGAATATTCAATTGATCCTGGAAAAGGCTAGTGAAATTTTTGTTGCCACTTTTTTTCCATTTGTAATTTAACTCATTTTCCTTTGCCAGTCCTTTTCATGTACATGTACAAAAATAAGAGGAAATTCCGTGAGGGAATTTGATTTTAAATAATCCTTGCCTTTCGAATTTGTAGTAGGAATTGAGACAAATAGCAATGGCCAGCATGAACAATAATTTTCTAGCTGCAAAATTTATGCATCCTTGTGGTTGCATAGCATGATAGGATAGGATGGGTTCAGTTAGACTAATAAATAAAATTAAGTGGTTAAATTATAGGGTTCAATTAATGTTATTTCGTGTTATTTTAATTTCCCAAGTTAGAGGAAGTCACTTGTATACTTATCATTCACCCTGGATACTAATTTAGTGTAGGGTTATGAACTGTGTAGTAAAATGGAAAGTAAAATTAATTGTCAAGTAGTAATTCCCTCATCTTTTTCTAAGCCATCCACCTACTCCAAAACTTACAAACTATGTCTGGAGGAGCTCCTTTTCATTCTTCAACAATATCAATCATTGTCACGAGAATAATATTCTTAACCATTATCAAACTCTATTACTTGACAACCTCTTAATTCTACTTCCTCCAATTTATTTAATTATGACCAAACTTTTTTTATTACTCATGACATAATCAACATTCTTTGCTAGAGTTTCAGACCTTTTTTTTTTTTTTTTTTTTCATAACTGAGAAATTGTTATATAAATAAAAACAAATTACTTAATATTGGTTTATCTAAATTTGGATTCTGAATAATTCTCCTTTACGTATTTAAAGAATTTCATTATATTTAAATTAATTTCACAAATATTTTTATTGTGATTTATTACTATAATATTTATACGAAATTATTTTTTATTATCTTTTCAAAAATTTTTCCTACCAGTAATAATTATAAATATTTTTAATTATTCCTTCTAATGAAAGATGTGAAATAATATGGATAACTCTTAAAAGAAAATATATAGAATAAATCTTTTTAATTAAAAAATAATTAAAGTGGCGAATATAATAATAATAATAATATAATATCTTAATAAAGATATAATATCTTGATAAGTTGAGTTATTGTAATATATTTTAATCTATATTTAAAATTCTTAATAGAAAAGTCTTGTGATAATACTTATTATACATTATAAGAAGAAGGGAAATATTATGTTTGCAATGAGAATTGTGTTTAAGGAGACTGAGTTGAACTTTAAAAATTTTCAAAGTTTAATAAATAATTTTCTTTGAAATAAAATAGTCTATTTTTAAAATAAGAGTTCAATATCAAGAAGTATTAATGTTAATGATTTTTAACCTTTTGAGAAAATGTAAGAATGATACAAGATAAAGATAATATATAAAACAAAAATATTAAGAATTATATTAATTCATTCTTACAAGAGAGTCATACACTACTAGAAAAAGCAAATTTTATATCGTCAAATTTACATCAGTTAATAGGTAAATTGATGTAAATATACATCAGTTAATAGGCAAATTGATGTAAATATACATCAGTTAAAAGAAAACCTGATCGATTATTTGAGAAACCGATGTAAATAATGACATATTTACATCGGTTCTTTGGACAACCGATGTAAATATTACATCATCTTTTAAATATTTCAATTTCAACCCCAAACCTCTTAGTAATAGAGATATCGCTTTTTCCCTCCGTCGATCCTAAACCCTACACCATCAAATCCCTCACCCTTTCACTCCCCCGTTTACATCACTGGAGCTCCCTCTACGGCCTCTCTTATCCGGTCTTCACCGTCGTCGTCGACTGGTGCTTCTCCCTCCTACCCTTTCTCCTCACCCCCTTCTCCCCCAACGGGATGGGCACCCCCTTCCTCAGAGAGTTGATTTCCAATGCTTCTGACGCTTTCGTCGACTCACAGGGCTGACTCGCGCGGACTTGGTCTTCTTGAGGGCGTTGGAGTTGGCATTCTTGCGAGTCCCGTCGAGGGGAAGGAGGGGGATCCAGCGAGAGAAGTTGCGGCGGTGTTTGTGGCGGGGTTCTGGGAGTTTAGGATTGGGGACGAGGATGGAAGAAAGGAGGGGTTTAGGTGTGAGGGCGAGTTTGCGAGAGAGGTCGAAATCGGTGAGGGTGACGTGGCCGGTGTGTTGGATGAGGACATTTTCGGGTTTTAGGTCGCGGTATGCAATGCCCATGGAATGGAGGTTCCGCCACGTAGAAGCGGATGACGGTGGGGGAGAATGTTCCCATGAGTGTTTGGAGGAAGGGGTGGGAGAGGCTTGAGAGGACTTCATTGACACTTTTTTTCTTTAGTTTCTTTTTCTTTTGTCAAATTACTTATCATATCTCTGCAGTTTTTTCATATCTTTCTCTCTGAGTCTATACTAGCTTATGAGTGAGTGACCATGAACATGAATAATTTTTCTTCTGTTTATGAATTCTCCCATGATAACACTATCTGACTCCCTCTGACAAAAAATGTGAATGAATCATCGTTTTCCATATAAAATAGAGCACCCATCACTTTTTGGAACGAACCTGGCATTTAAAAAAATGAGAGACCATTGTTCTTCCCGTTTCATTCCGTTATTTACATTGGTTTTTTACAACCGATATAAATAAGTTGACATATTTACATCGGTTATTTTAAAACCGATGTAAATTTATTATTATATTGATTTTCGATTTTATTTACATCGGTTACAAAATCGATGATTTACATTGGTTTTTTACAACCGATATAAATAAGTTGACATATTTACATCGGTTATTTTAAAACCGATGTAAATTTATTATTATATCGATTTTCGATTTTATTTACATCGGTTACAAAATCGATGTAAATAACCTTAATTAACCGATGTAAATTTACAATTTTCTAATAGTGATATATTATTGCCTACAAGATTTTAAATCATCTCATGTGAAACCCTAAACATATAAGAAGATCTTGAATCCTACAAGATCTCCAATCACCTCATCTAAACCCTATCATTATCATTAGAAAAACCCTTGACAAATCCTAGTCAAGAATAAAAGTATCAAGATTTTAAATCTTGCAATATCTTTTAACACTACTTATCAAATTCTATCACAAATAATTCATGACAATCCTAATCAACAACATACAAACTAAGACACAAAGGATAAGGAACAAGATCATCTGAACAAATTTTGACATAAAATCAACTCAATTTATGATCTTGAAACCATTAATAAAGTAACATAATCTTTAGAAATTTTTTCTTCTCTTATAAAACTATTAATCAACTAACATAAAATCTTGCTTATATATTACCAATTTTAATATACTAAAATGAATTTTAATATATTAATTTTTTTTTATTAAAATTTAGTCATTTTTTTAATATATTAAAATAACTAAAATGTGAGCAATTTAAATTATTAAATAACACTTTAGTAGATTAAAACAAGATTATTTTCAAAACTAAAAACAGTGAGGGAAATGAATAATTTAAACTTAATTTTAATATATTAAAATGTTATCCCTTGCAAACCTATTAATATGAAAAAAAAAATAACAGATTAAAATAATTTTAATTCATTTCAACCTTGACGAAAACACTTCAAAAATTACTTAACCACTTAATTTAAACAAGATCAATGATAAAAAAATCACTTACAACATATTATCAAACATTACAGCCAAATCCAAAATTAAACACTAGACACTCTTACATCATTAACAAAGTGGTTAGTATAATCAAATCTTTAAACTTCAATTGTTTTAACCTTTTTGTTCAACAAAATATAGTGCAAAAATAGAGTGGATCTTTTTAATTAGTAGTCAATACGTTCTTTTTCTATACAAGATAATCTATGATTATCTAAGATATTATAATATGTTTTGATTTTAATCCATATATAATTTTTATATAATTTTATAGTAGGTTATGAAATCTATTCAATTTTACAGCATGTTGGACACAAAATTTATATAAGAAAATAATTGAAAATAATATAAGAATATATTAGACATAAAACTTAATTTTAGTATAAGATATGTGGATATGCTTTGACTAACTTAATTTTAAATAATTTTTTGTTCACATAAATAGAAAGGTTTATTTTATTACAAGTTTTGAGTGTTTTAATCATAATTATCAATTATTATAGAATTGTAAGTAATTAACACACATTTAATTGTTTTATATGTTAAAAAAAAAATCTACATAAAAAAATACTAACTAGATGATTTACATGAATTAATAAGCATAAAATTGTCTAATCAGACTAAGGACAATGTTTTATTTACAAAGACGATTTTGATAAGGGTAAAATTAAACATTTCTCTTCTAAGAAACACAAAATGTGTAGGAATACCCATAAACTTTCTAAGAATTTATTAACCATTAATACAACTAAGGTGTCAATAAAAGAGTTTGAATTCTCTAATTAGCTAATGCACCAAATCTCTTAAAAGTCTTATATTTGTCAGAAATTGTACAACCTTCTTCTTCAGGTTAGACTCTCTAAATGACTACTTATGAGAGTTTCCTATATAAGGACTTTTTTTGAATGCATTCAAAAGAAGAAGTGACTATGTTAAATCTTTGATAAACCTACGTGAAATCTTTGATATAATTATGATAATGTCTATAGGAAAATCTTTTCAGAGAACTCTTTTATATTTGTATATTCTTCACTTTGTGAAGTTAGTATTCTCATTAGAAGTTGTTTTATATATCCTCTTTACGAGAGTTTATCCTTATTTTCTTTATAAAAATTTTATTTATAGTCATGAGAGACAAATGTACTCATGAAAGTTAGGAAAGATTTAGTGTGAAATAATAGTTAGCTTTTTAATTCATTGGGAGTTAAAATAGGTTTGTTAAAAGTCACATTGTATACTCATGTGAGTTGATAAAAGAATAATAATTGTAATTTATATAGATTATAATGGAACCTTTATAGAGTTTCTTGAAAGAAAACTAAACATAGTTTAGTTGGAGTCATCTAATATAAAAATGAATCTTTTCCTATACTTTCTATTATGCATATATATTGTATTGCTTTTGTTCAAATGATTTTAGTAAAAGTATTCTGAAAATCCTTTTAAAATATTAGAAAAAATTAGACAATTTATCCTCTTATTATTTTGAAAAATTCATTACATTTTTTTAAAATTTTATTCAAACCTAGAGCTCTATTGTTAATTTTCAAATCTAAGAAAACTTGAATAGAATGATGTTGTAGAGAGAAAAAACAGATCTTTACAATAAATAACAAGAATCATGCAAAATGTAACTTTCACACTAGAACATTTATGGGCCGAAGTAATATGCTATTTACAAAACAAAATTTACATAAGACTAATCATTTTTAAAAACTCCATATGAATTATGGAAAAATAAAAAGTCTAACATTTCTTAATTCTACCCTTTTTAATGTCAACGTTTTAATTTAAACACCAAAGAAAATCTTGAGAAGTTTGACTTTAAGAGTGATGAATAATACTACTTGAATATTATAAAACCTCTAAAAATATATAAAGTTTATAACTTTAGAACATCTAAAGTTGAGGAAGTCATCAATGTAATATTAAAAAATTGTAATCTTGATAAGGAATTATTTGAGTTAGATAATGCCTTTGTAGATCTCAAAATTGGTAAAAACACTAAAGAATATATCAAAACAAGAGATATATTTAGATACATCTAACACACAATCAGATGATTTAAAGAAGTGTTGTAAACCAGTTTGGCAAATATATCTAATAGCCAAGAATCATCCTACAAAGCAATTATTGATGATCCAACAAAACACTTAAGACAAGATCATACTTCCAAAATGGACTATCGACCTTCATCTCTAACATATAACCTACGAAAAACTATGAGGCACTAGGCGATGAACGTTGGATAAAGGCCATGTAAAAAAAGTGGATCAATTTCAAAAGAATATTGTATATAAATTTGTGAAGCTACCTAAGGACAAGAATGTTGTTAAAAATAAATGAGTCTTCAAAAAAATAGTGGAGAAGGTAATATAATGAGAAACAAGGCTAGAATAGTGGTTGGGTTACTCACAATAATATGATATTGACTATAAAGAGACTTATGCACCAATCACAAAACTAGAGACAATCATTTTGCTATTATTTGTTACTTTTAATAAAAGTAAGATAGACGTAAAAAATTTATTCTTCAATGGTGACATTATGTGGAAGAAGTTTATGTTGAATAACCTCTTGATTTTGGGAGTACCACTTTTAATAATCATGTTTTAAAATTCAACAGGGCTCTTTATGGCCTAAAATAAGCTCCTCGAATTTGGTATGAAAGGCTAAGTTTGTTTATTATTAAAAATGGTTTTAAAAGAGAAAAGGTTGATACTATTGTTTTCTATAAAGACTATAAGTCAAAATTTCTTATATTTGAAATTTATGTAGGCAATATTATATTTGGTGCTACTAATTAGGGACAATAATATAAGTCAGGCCACACGAACTAGTCTGCAAGTTCGTCATAAAATATACAGGACAAGTTGGACATTTTAGTCCATAACCCATTTAGGCTCGTATATCATGATACATTTTGTTGTCTAAATATGATTAAAGATTTGAATTGCAAGCAATAATGTAGTAATTAGGGTTTAACCTAGGTTGTGTTCTCGAGGAGTATTGGAAAATTATTTTAGAATTGAAGTTCAAAATCTTACACTTAAATTTTGGGGTTTTGTAGTTTTTTGTTTATTAAAATTAGTAAAAACAATACATAACTAAATTCTAAGTAAAAGTGGTTAGTTTTCTAATTTTCATCTTACATCATTTGAATATAATTAATTTGTAAGTGTAAATTATAACCATAAATTCAAGTATATTAAGTTTCTAAACAATTAAAATTCAACTACTAGATTTCAATAAGTGATAACATATAATTCCATTTAGAAAAACTTGAGTCAGTAATATGAAAAACAACAACATAAATCTAAAATTGATTCATGATATAATTGGTCAAATTCAACTGAACAATCTCAATTACATGTTAAGATGTTGAATTATAAAAAGCCAAATTTCAATCAATGATTTAAAAAATCAATTAGAAAACTAACCACAAAATCTAGAAAGGTGTAAAAGAACAATTAAAAATAATAAAAGAAGTAAATTGCATTAAAAGGAAACTAAATAAAAAATAAATTAAAAGGTAAAATTTAATTAAAACTAAGAATTATAAAACTTGGAAAATTATAAAATGTAAATGATTTGGAAATTAGAAGAACTCTAAAAGACAAGACTATGAAAAGTTGCTAAAGTAAAGAGAAAATTAAAATGCTTGAATTTGAAAATTCTAAAATTGTGATACTTTATCATTTTTCAGATGCATTGAGCATACACTCTCCTTTTTCAATAAAATCATAAATTCATAACTCAATGAATTTGGCTTCAATCTGTTAAGTAAAATATTACTTTGAGTGAAATTCTATTTTTTAATTTCTTCCTTTTGATGCAAATTTGTTGAGCGAAATTAAAATGGTTGGGCGAAATGTTTCTAAATAAAAATTCTACATAAATATCAAATATTCAATAAATCATAAAAAACCATTATTTAAATTAACTTCTTTTTTATTCTAAACTAACAAAACCATGTTAAATATTAATATTTAAATACCAAGTGTATATTAAAATAATTATATAGCATAAATAAGATGATGTATAAAATAGATTCATCACTCATCTAGCATAATCCATAACTTCTGCAAGCCAAACGTTAGGGTAGGATGGGTTGGCATACTACCCATATAAAAATAACATTTAATCCATCTAAGTTAGATTTTGTAGGTCCAATTAACTCAACCTAATACATGTTTTATTATGAAAATAGAAAAATAATAATAATATTAAGAAGTCAAGACAAGATGACAATTAATTACTATTTTTTTTCTAGTTTCTTCATTAAACATTTTACACATGTTTATTTAGTGTAAATATTAATATATCATGTTTATTTGATTGGATATATATATATATATATATATATATCATAATAGTGAGTTTTAGAATATATGATTATTGTTATCATTATGTGGTTACTATTACAAATTTTTTTAGATTATTATTCTTTAAGTTTATTTGATTTTATTATGCAGGTTGACCTGCATGACTCACAATTATGTGAGGTAGATTAAGAGATTTAATCTATGAGTTAGTCCACCCCAATTTGTTTTTTAAGAATAAATGTGGGGTGGAGGGTGGGTTAGTTGACATTGCCACCCCTACTACTAATGAAATTCTATGTGAAGATTTTTCAAAATTAATGTAGAATGAGTTTGAGATGAATATGATAGAAGAATTGAAGTTATTCTTATGACTTCAAATCAAACAAACCAAGAAATTCATCTACATACATCAAACAAAATACATGAAGGAGCTTATAAAGAAGTTGAAGTTAGATCATGTCAAGAAATAAAGACACCAATATATCCAACAAATTTATTAGGACTATACAAGGAATATAAAAATAAATATACAACACTATGTATAGACAAATGATTAGTTCAGTTTTAGTGTATAACATCTAGACCATATATCATGTTTAGTACATGTCTTTGTGGTCATTTTCAATTTGGTCCAAAGAAATTCATTTAATAATTGTTAAATGAATTTAGGTTTTGTTTTAAGGCAAATGAAACTTCTAGGTTGGTAGGCTATTGTGATACAACTAAGTTGGGGACAATATTGAAAGAAAAAATATAAATGGAGGCTACCACTTCATTGGAGGAAATCTCATCTCATGGACCACCAAGAAGTAAGGGACTATAGCATTATTCACTACAGAAGTTGAATATATCTCTACAACTACCTACTGCTCACAACTATTATGGATAGAGAACCAACTAAAAGACTACAACATAAATGAGAGTAACATCCCTATCTTATATGCTAAAAGACAAGATGATTAATTCTAACTCATATGGGCCTTGGCCTAATGGATCATATATTCTCATAAAAGTCCAAAGAGGTGTTTCCCTCTAACGTTAACCCATGTAACCACCTTCAAAATTAGCTCCTTTATATTAAAAAAGAAGCTTCTACACTATAACTACCCTTTTCAAAGTCAACAAAAATCCTTCTAGTCTTTGCCAATTTCATTTTGTTCTTTGAAACGCATAAACTCCTTACCTTCTCAATATTCTTTATTAGTCAATCTCATGTCACTCTCAAAGATGTTGCCAAGTCCACTTTTGTTGCTACTATCATTTTTCATATAGAGTAAGAGCCTATCCAACTCAAAATTGAACATTGTGTTAATGTTAAGGAGCTCTACTTAAGAGACATAAAGTTAAAAAATGCATTTGAAAAATGTGACATTCTTGTTTTCTTTAGTCAGCATCAAACCATCTACCCAAAATTGGTTAGAATATTTTAGAGGAATGACATGATGAACCAAAAGTGAGACATATAATCACAAATAGTAGGAAGAAGATTGATTACTGTAAATCAGGAAACTATTGCTTGTGAATAGATTGTGAACACATCCCTAATTTAAACTACAAAGGTTGAGACAAACTATACTCAAAAGTTGGTATAATTGAATAGGTTTTGTATGACTCCAACTTCTACAAGGAGCTAATTGGAAGAAAGGTTATATATAAATTGTAACATCCCATGGAAAAAGTTTAATAGTAGATTCGTACAAAGATGATTATTCTCCACAAAATAGGGTCATAGGACGATGTCATAAAGTAGGTCAGATTCATCCTTTACCATCTCTTAATTTGTACACCCTTCAACTGTCTTATCTATTGTATATGAACTTCTTGCAAACAATTAAGGGACTAGATAATGAAGCATTCAATTCACTACACTACCTTGATATTGAAGCTGATGTGGCAATAAGAATTGTTTGCTATGTTCTACAATAAAACTTAACCTAATCCAAAAACAAAAAATTATTGATAGAAGAGGTGAGGTTGTCCAACTACCTATCTTCAATTACGTCAACTATCAATTAGACTATCTAAATATTTTATTAAAAGGGTTGTGAAAACTTCATTTTGTCAAGTACTAAATGGTAGATGATCAAACCATCTAACTATTAATCAAAACATGTACCTTCGTGTTATTTTTAAAAGAAATTTCCAAAAGGTTTTAAATTCTATTCAGATTCCCTTTCTAGAATTCACTTATTATTTTAATTGGTATCAAAGCTAGTATCTTGAAATTAGTTGTTTGAAGGACTTGAGGAAGATCCTATAATAATGAAAACTGAAGGAAATGTTATAAACAGACTACCTTTATTCAAAGGTGAAAAGTTTGATTAATGGAAGAAATGTATGATAATCCTCTTTGAGTCATGACACATTAATGTGTGGGACATAATGGAGAATGAAGATTACATTCCACTATACAATACAAAGAATCCTTTGCCAAAAACATGTAGACAAATGATCGAAGTAGAGATACTTGCTCTATTCTAAGGTTAGAAGTTATCTTATGTGTGACTTGTCAGAAGAAGAATACAAAAAGGTGCAAGCCTTCAAATTCCCTTGAGGTTAAGAGAAACAAACTTAGTCTATTTACTAAGTAATACAAACTATTGAATATAGAAGAAAATGAGAGCATAGAAAGTATGTTCATTAGATTCCAAATCATATTAAATAAACTTCATTCTCTAGGTAAAAGTTATGATAACTATGACCGCACTGTCAAGGTATCACGTAACTTGCCTAGATAATAATGATCAAAGTTATAACATTGAGAACACCTAAGAATTTAGATGATCTATCCCTAGAAGAGCTCACTTAAATTCTCAAAGTACATGAGCAAAAACTACGACAAAATGATCTGTTGAAGAAGGAGAAACCTATTTCTCTAAAGACATAAAGACCTCAAAGACACATTTCAACAAAAGTCTTTAAATGATTCATCAACTATTAACAATTAGAAGATAAAGATGATGAATTATTATTCATCTCAAGGAAGATCCACAACATGTGGAAAAACAAAAGAGGAGGATTTAGAGGAAGAATACGTCCCTTCCAATATAAATAAAACAAAGTTAAGGAAGATCCACAACATGTGGAAAAACAAAAGAGGAGGATTTAGAGGAAGAATACGTCCCTTCCAACATAAATAAAACAAAGCAAAGAAAGGGAAAAAGAATAAAGTGATTTACTATAAATCAAGAAACTAGATTATATCAAATTTGAATGTCCTTAACAAGAAAAGATAAAGAATAAAAGATCTAAATTTGTCAAGAAAGACAAAAAGAAGAGTTTGATGTCTATGTGTGAAGAACTCAATTCATCAAACTTAAGCGAGGAAGAAGAAATCAACCTCTATTTATGGCAGATGCTACATTTGAAGCATCATTTGAAGACTGTGACGAAGATGTAGACTTTAATGATATCAATTTAGTTATTGAAGCTTATAATGAACTTTTCTCAAATTTATTCTACTCTCTAAGGCTTACATAATTTTAAAGAAAAACTTAAAAATTGTTGCAAAATATCTAAACAATTAAGAAGTCTACTTAATTCTTTAAATGATTTGACAATTGAAAATAAAAAACTAAACAAAGAGAACAATAAAATGAAAAAGGGGGTAAAGTAGCCTCCATTTAGTGTTTGAAAGGAAATAAAATAATTTTACTTAGACAATTGAAAAACTAGAGAAAAACATATATATAGATGAACATGCTTTTGAAGTAAACAATTTATTGCTTGAGAATGAGACATTCGTGAAAGTCATATCGAAATATGTTAAAAGGGAATAAAAGACTCAATCTTCTGATAAGATCATTTAGACATCAGTTTGATAAATTTGTTTTAGACTACCTTGAAAGGATAATTCAAAATAAGTAAAGGATAGATATCTTATATAACATTAGTAGGAAAGTGGCCTTAGCTATCAATTTAAGGAGCAGTGAATGAAGTCTAATTCAATGAGACTGATATGTACAAATGCAATTTGAGAGATTTTTATTTAAAAGAAAATAAAATGCAAAGTGGAATGTGATGTTGAAAATGCATAAAATTTGTAGTAAATGAATCTAAAACTAGAACCAAACTAATGCATGAAAATTGAATTAAAAGATGCAAATAAAATGAAAACAAATAATGGATTATATTGGAAACAAAAATGCAGTGCTTAATCAAAGTGAAATGCTATGACTAAGTGGATGCTTGAATCTTTAAAGTTGAACAAAGAAAAGAAATTATACAAATTCAAATTGTTGTAACATAAATTGCAGAAACAATTCTAAAATGTAAAAGGCAATTGACTTCAAATTCAAATTGGAATCTAATTGCGAAATTGAAATTGTAGAAATGTAGGAATTGTAAAACTTACAATGTATAAAAGGAAATAAAACGAGAATGAAAGCTAAATTGACATATCTAGTTGAATTTGAAATGGAGAATACGAAAAGAGAAGAAGAATTGAAATTAGATGATTGCTTGTGGTGGAAGAAAATTATTCGTACCAATTGAATTTAGATTAAAGAACTAAAATTGCAAAAATTGAATTAAAAAAAAACTGAATTAAAATTCTTTTAGTTCTAATCTAATTTCGAATCAAGTCATTGAATTACTTGAATCAAGAATTGTTGCAGAAGCTATGTAAATTCACAAGTTACAAAACAAAGTAAATCAAAACATAAGACAAAAGCAATATTAAATTAAAAACTAAGAACATCTACTATAATTAAAAACACATGAAGTAAACATGAGAAACAAAATGAAATTTCTTGATTCCGGTGTTAATTATTGAAAGTTTAGTTTCAAATAAGTTTATACACAATCGATTACATGGACAAAAACGTTTAGAATGAATTTTCTACATGAAATAATAGATTATTTTAAAATATAATTCATTATTTCTGAAATAAAAATAAAATTTTTTTCTTTCTTTCTAATGGTTGTCTTAGTTAAACCCTATATATGGATCATCTCAAAAGTTAAAAATTAACTAATATCAATTTTATATGGACAAATAGATATATCTACTAATGCATCTCTATATAAAAAATATATTCTTTCTAATGGTTGCCCATGTTAAATCCTTTAAATGGATTATCCAAAAAAAATTGATATTAATGCTAAATGGGAAAATAGATATATTTACTAATACACCTATTTGGAGAAAAAAAATTAAATTACAAAATCTTTTAGAATAGAAAAGAACAAACTCAGTACTTAAGTATTTTTGGAAGAAGTAGAATATATTTCATTGTAAATTATTATTCAAAATCACCTTTATAAAAAAGAAAATATGAATTTAGAAGATTGTGCTTTGAGGTTCCAAACAGATGATATTTGTGACAAAGGAGGTCACTTGTGTAAAATCTAATGTATTAGAGAAAGTTTACTTGATTGTTAATTATTTTTAGCAAGCCTTAATATGGTATCATGAGTAGAGGAACTACCTTTCAACTACTATCATCACTTATAAATCATCACTTATAAATAAGGTATGATACTCACTCTTTGAGAGACATTATTCATATTGAATACTTATTAACTCAAGCATTGGAGTGTCTTCAAGCCCTACATCCTATTAGAAGAGCTTGGTCATTTCATTCTAGATGTCTCCTCATTATTTGAGGATAGTTTAATATTTCTACCTTGATAGACTTTGTCATGTGTTCTTTTCATTATTTGAGGAAAGTTTAATATTTCATTCTAGAACATAAGTTATCATAATCAACTTGTTCTATTGACGTACTTTGTCAAAATGAGTTTGTTATTTTTTTATTACTATTATACTCCTTGAGTCACGATTATAAATATGAATTTTTGTTCTTTAATCGTTATTTTTATTTTTAAAATTTGATTTTATATTTTTGTAAAGTATGTATTAAAAATGAAATTTGGAATTGAAAAATTTCCTTTCCACTTTTCGATATCTAGAACTAGTCTATAACCATTCTAATATGTATAAGTTTTCCAATCTATCCCTGTTTGAGTAGTGCTTTTGTTTCCTAAAATCGTTTGTCATTTTGCATGTTTTTTATGATTTTCGTTGATTTTCTTTTTGCCTACTGTTTGTACTACAACTACAACTATTTTTAATCGATGCGAAGAACTTCGACCATTGTTATAAAGTGTTCTATAGAGTCGTTTCATATTCACATTTGATTTTTATTTCTTCGAACCTTGTGTAGGGTTTAGGGAGCCAAGTGAGATGTTACAACCTTTCACCTCTTGGTATGATCTTTTCTTTTCTATTTTGAACTCTCTTTTTTGTGATGTAATTGTGTCAATTTGACCCATTTTGTCTATGTATATTGTGTTTTAACCTCCTATTTCATCCTTTTCTTTTTGTTTTGATGTCATTTTTTTTTTAGTAAAATTAAGTTGGTTTACTTCATTTTGTCCAAGTATATTGTGTTTTATGATATTAAACAGTTGAAAAATATTTATTTATTTTTAAAACTTGTTGGATGTTTAATTGCAACCATTTTATTGTATATTTGAATAAGTATTGATTTGTTATTAGGTTGCTTTATAGGGTTTGGTGATTGCAAAATGTTGAATGTTGTTTATATGTAATAAAATAATTATAGTACTTTCTATTTTGGAATGAAATATGATGAAAGTAACCTTTTTGAAGAATCTAAATAGATGTAAAATGAATTATTCATAATTTGGGGAAGAAGATTTGATTGTGCAACCAAGGGAAGTAATAGAACTTTTCTATATAAAATACAGGAAGTAAAAGAATTTATTTTAGCAGAATAAATATTTAGGCATACATGAAACTCCAAAACCATGAAATAAGGAAAAGAGACTTTAAAATATGTTTGTGAGAAAGAAAAAGACACTATAAGTGTGTGTTCAACAAGAGTATTTAAAGAATTTACTGTAGAATTATGTGATTTTCTTCCTATATTGAGATTGCTTCAATGCAAATATAAGTGGGCTTTATTGTGAGTTGTATTTTGTTGCCTAGTATTTTATTCTAAGTGTTATTGTATATATAAATTGCATATATTAAAAAGTTAGATTAGTGCTTCAAAGAATATTAATCAAAATTCAAGGATTTGATTAATGTAGCACTAATATTGAAAGAAATGACCAAATGATAATTTCTAGGCTCACAAAGTAGAAAAATATGTTCCATTATTCACATTATGCTAACAATATTTTGCATCATGCATAGTTTGTTCAAATGTATCATCAAATTCTCCTATTGGTCTCAATGTCAGCATTTAAACTTTTACCACAGTTCAATACAATATAAAATAATGTTACATGTTGTTTTATTCTTTTATTACTTTCATATTTTGTGTTAATTATTTGTTGTGTGTTATATTAATTTTTTATATGATACAAAATATTAATGATAAAGCTAAAAATTTTCTCACTTTACTTCAACAATTTGGTAATGATAATAACAACTAATATACATATTTATTTGATATTGGCATTAATTATATATATTTTTATTTTATTTTACTATATAACATAATTGTAGGTTATAATGGACCGAGTCAAGTCAGGATTTTGGGTGGGCCCAATAGCTTAAGGGGACGAAAATTCATATAAGCTAATTTTCTCCTAACCTTCTCATAATCTATACTTTTAAGATTTTACTCTCTCACTTTACATGTGCAATTGATGAGAATTGTATCATTTTATGGCAATTAGGTTATGAATAATTGGTGGATATTGTATGATTTACGTTTATAATCCCAAGAACTTCAATAATTCATTAGGAATTAGGGTTTATTCTTAAATTCTTAAGGTTTCTTATGATGCACGCAAGAACTCTCGCTTGAGAAAATGATTTTCACTTTAGCGACGATAATCTGGATTACTCTCTGAACTATGTTTGCTTGAGTGACGAAATTTCAATTGAGCGAAAATCCTCTAATATCTTTCATGACCTTTTTCGCTTAATCAAGAAACTCCTTGCTTGAGCAAAAAGCTTCCTTGGTTGAGCGAGAATTCTCTCGCTTGAGCGAGAAGCTCCAGACTTATAATATTGTTCTCGAGATCACTTTTGCTTGAGCGACAATATCTTGTTTGAGCGAGAATATCCTTTACCTGAAAAATTAATTAAGTTTTAAAATGAATTAAAAGAGTTAACACACACATATGACTTATGGTGAATTGTGAAATATATTATGACTTGTGGTGAATTGTTAGATGATATTGTTGATGTTCATGTGAATTATATGTGTGAATGGTGACTGAGGTCATGAGAACTGTTGAAATTTATGGTAGTGGTGCCAAGGAAAATTGTGATGGCAATGATACTAAAGAGTGGTTTGGTGTTTGAGTGGGTGTGTGCCTAAGAGGCTTTGTGCTTGAGATAATTGTGTGCCCAAGAGTTTGAGATGGGTTGTGAACTAGATTATGTACCTTGATTTTGGACTGTATGATTTATTATATGTGATTTGATATGTGATGGTTGTGTTTAAGCCATATAGTTACCACATAGTATAATTTGGTATACTTTTAGTGTATATATGAAATTCTAAATGTCTTTTTATGGGGTATCCAAACTTCAATGGTGTTCTAGTCACTTAGAAAAGGATACCATGTGGTGAGAAGTTGATGGAGATTTCACTTACTCTATTACTTGTGTGGGTTGAACCATCATGCTTTGATAGGTGTAGGGGAATCGCCTTGACGTGTCGGTGCCAGAATGAGAATAGGCAAAAAAATTGTTAGAAGCCTACTTGTGATGTTTAGACTTCAAGAACAAACAAGAAACACAAAATCTTCATTCAATTCGCATTAGATTTCATATAGATTCAAGAACATATGTTTCAGATTTTAGTGATGGATTAGAGACTGAATTAGAGGCGGAATTTGATGGGTCACTATTAGAAACAGATTTAGAAACGAAGTTAGAGACAAAAATATTATTCGTCACTAGCAACAAATTGAATTAAGAGAAAATCATGCATGTGTGAATTCAAATGCGGAAAAAGAAGAACAAAACTAGTGTAGAAGCCATGGAAGGAAGGATAACCAAGAGAGGAAGATGAAGGTGAAGGAGATCATGCCACTTGGAGAAGAATTTCAAGATAAGTGTTGGAAGTCGCCACTTGAATCATTCTCAAGATAAGACTTCAAGAGAAGAGAGAACACCATAACTCAAGCTTAGGAAAACTCACTCTATTTCTCAAAATGAACCAAAGTTATTTACAAGGAGCGAATAATCCTATTTATAGACTACAAATACATCTCAAATAAAATGGAAATACAACTCAAACCAAATGCAAATGTAGTGTCTCTTCCATTCCCTAGGTCACATGTTAAAAGCATGTCTTGGATTCCTCATATCATAAGCTAGATAGGCACCAAATCACTTCTCCCGATGTGCTAACCTCGTCATTAATTCCATTAGGATGTGCTAGTTGGTTAGAAGCCATAATTACTTTATAACATGGGAAGCATATTCTTAGGCACACAAGGAATACACCTCCTAAGCATGTACCGTGTAGCTTAGCTCATAATGACTCCTTCACATGTGAAGCATGTTCTTAGGTGCACAAGGAAAACACCTCCTCAAGCATATGTTGTGTTGATGTAGGCTATGATGACCTTTTCACAAGAAAAGCATGTTCAAAGCATACATGAAAAATGCTTGCTAAAAGCAAGTCCAAAAGGTGCGTCTACAAACACACAAAGAAGACCCAAATGCATCCCAAAGAATACAAGGAAATATGATTCAAAGTATTTAACAAAGAAATAGAAAATAAAGACAAAGTAGACGTAGGTTCCAAGTTGCTTTTCTTAGTCATGCTTCTAGTAATCCTCTTGAAACACTTTTATGAATCTTCATGGTCTCATAAAAAACTCAGAGATAAAAAGGACTCTTATGGTTCTTCTATGGCCCCATAACTGAGAAACACTATTAGGTGTTAGTTCTTGAAATTAAAGATTTCATATAATTTTCCAAAAAAGTCTGTCTAGTATATTAAGTGTATGTGACTGAGTGAGTATGATGAATTCCTATGATTGAATTTTATTATAATGATCTGATTATTTGGACATGATTGAATAAATGATTGTGATAATAAAATTATAATATATATATTATTATAATTAATTTTATTTACATAAACAAATATCAATGAAGATAAAGTTAAACAATACTTTCAAATTTACTTAGAGAAAATTTAAATTTTTATGTTGATTTTAATTTTTATAAATTTTGTTATAATATGATTATGTAAAGTATTAATGTTTCAAGTGATAAAATGATCTTGATATAGTAAGTACGTTACATGTTTATATTTTCCACATTTATTATATCTTTGAAAATATTAATATTACTTAAATAGATTGTTATTCTATTATAAATATAAAATAAGTATTTTTAATTTTTAGTATTTAAGACTTTTAAAAATAATTTTCAATGGATAAATATGATAACTTCAAAATAATATAGAAAAAATTGTGTGATAATAATATTGATGGACAAATATATATTAAAAATAAATAAAAAAAATCTATTTCTTCAAATATTGAAATAAGTTTGTTTGAATAATTTTTTTGTTAAGATGAGTTTATTAGAGTAAAAGTTTTGGTTTCAAACTTAGAATTTTTTTTTTTCCAGTAAGTTCTGCTATATTATATTATGAAAATGTATATATTTATCTTCTCCACGCATATAGAAGTGATTAAATATGTTTTTTTAATGTACATTATGAATATAACTTAATAAGTCTAATTTTTATTATTGGTTTCTTTTATCTATAGTAGAAATAATTTAATAAGTAGTGTTAATAATTTTTATTATTGGTTTCTTCTCCATTATTTTCATCAATCTTTTCAATTTAGATGGAAGAGTTATAACTTTTCAATTTATAAGTACTATTAGTTACCATAATTAATATAGAATAAAAATACGAACCAATATTGTCTTTACAAATGGTCACAATTTGCAACTACTTTCATACAAAAATTTTGTTTCATTTTTGGGTTCCCCTTCTTTCCTTATTAAGTGTAGGGGATAGATAGAAGAACTACTTATTGTAATGAGAATACAAAAGGGCATGAAAGATTGTAACTGTGTAGTAGAAAACAAAGGGTGTAACTGTTATTATATTTAGAGATATAATTGAAAATTAAGAAAAAAAATGAAATCTATTTAATGCAAAAATTAAGTGTCATATTCAAATTAAAAAAAAAATTACAAATAATTAACTCAAAATTAATAAAGTTAAAAATAATATAAAATAAAAAAATTAAATTATGTAAAAAGAATTCAAAAACTAAAGTTATGAAAAATAAAAATTAAGAGACTAAAATTACAAAAAAATTAAAACAAAATTATAAATTCTATATCAACCATGATATGCAAAATATTTTTTCTCACTTACTCATACAACCCAACAAATATAAATTAATTAACCTATTAAAAAAGAAATAATAATAATATATTTATTTTTCAATATTCATAGTAAGTGAATCATATTTATACTTAACATATATAATTAAATATGTGTGAAAGAATATTGAAAAAATTAAATTTAAAAGAAATAATTTTTTATTGAGTCTATTATATTTAAATTAAATATTATGCGTTGAAAATATAACGTGTTCAGCAATTAATACGCTAATATTTTAAAAAAAAATTATATACATATAAAATAATTTTTATTCAAAAAATATGATGTCTCTTCTACCATTATAATTTAAGATTCATTTTAATTATCAACATATTTTTCTCTCTTTTGTCTCCTCTATCACGTATTCATAGCTACCTAAAAAATTAATTTTTTAATCTTCACTCATGTATCACTCCACTGTCGTCACGTCCTTTTCCTCTTTTTCAATTTTTTATTTTAATTACTTTTTTACTTTTAAATTAATATGTAAGAGTATTTCTTAGTTTTATTTTATAATTGTAAGAAAATTCTAAATTCATTAGTTGTTTCATTTATTTAGTATATATTTACACCCAAACTTTCTTTCTTCAATAACAAGAGAAATTAATCACATAAGTCTCACAAAAATAAAGATTTTTCCCAAGTGTGGAAGAAGATCAAAACGTACCTATAAAGAGAAGAATGATGTGAAAAGCAATAAAGAAAACACTTTGACTCAGAAGGAGGAGATTCAAACGAATAAAGAAATGTGAAAAGAACTATCACAACTAAGCTCATTACGGGACTGACGAAAATAATATTTCTTTTTTAAGAAAAGAAAATAGAGAAATCACCATCATAAATTATCATGAAAAATTATAAAAAAAATAAAAGAAATCTTCGAAATCAAAAATGTGTTTGGAAATTAATTATGTGTAAAGAAGATATTAATACTTTAGCACGTTCGTCTAAAGATGATTAATTTTTAATTAAATAAAAAAAATAGAATATGATTTTAACTTGTTTCTTATTATTAAATAAAATAATATAATATGAAATTAATTCTAAATTATTATTATTAAGTAATGAAAATATTTATTTAGATCCGACAAAATATTAATTTTAATTGCGTAATATTTTCTATAAATCGTTGGATTAATAGTTAATAATTTAAAAAAAAATGAATATTTTGATAAAATTTTATATTTTACAATTTTAGCATTACTCAAACAATTACATCTAATTTGTAACGTTATCTAACATATTTATTTTACAATGTTAGCATTACTCAAACAAAAATCAATTTTCAGAATAAAAATCTAATCCATCATAATTATCATAGTCCTTTAGAATATTCACCTGTAACAGTATTCGCTCATGTGTCAAGATACAATCACACCAGTACAATAAAATCATAATACAAACATAGCAAATGTAAGCTAATATAAATAAGATCAAACTTAAATATAAAACAGTCAAAACACTTGAGACGTATACAATAATTCAATTTATCACTAATTTATAAAATCTACATAATCAAATTCATAATGTAGGCATTCCTCACATTCAAATATTTGAAAACACCTAATGTACTAGACTAACTCATCCCAATAATCATATGAAATTTTTGACCTTAGAGGCTAACACCTATCATATGTAACAATCACTGGGCCATAGACTGTGTCCATTCTAAGTCTTTTTCACCTTGGATCTCTGTCTATCCCATTCTAGTGCCACATGACAAGATGATTTTCAAGCACCTAACAGATGGTAACAACCACTCCTGAATAGTGCAAGTGAAACCTTCATCGACCTCACACCATATGGTACCTTTGTCTTCATGACTAGGATACCATTTGAAGTTTGGATACCTCATTTATCATAGGTCTCGATAATTCCATATACATTAAAGCTATGCCAAATAGTACCCCACTGATAGCTATTTGAATCAAACACAACCATCACATATAATTTACAACATCCAAGATAAACACAGATTCTCATTCTGCCATTTTACCTCAATCATTATGCATCAATTTCCTCAACTATTTCATTCTCATCAAGTGTTTACATATACCATATTAATTCACAAAGGTATTTCTCAACCTTTCCTCTTTCCCAATAGTCTCAACTCAATATATATACGTACATAAAATTCTCATACTACACATCAATCCAAAACATCCACCAATCATAACAATTTCTATACCATTATCCAAAAATAAGACCATAATCATTCATTTAGTACAATCCCACATTAGTAACCATTTTTATTTCAAATGACAATTTTTAATGTAGCATTTCATAATTTCATAACATCTCATACAATTAAATAACAAGCATACATTACCTAATTTATTTCAACATGTATCAAATTAATGAGTTGTTATCATTTTCTTAATTATATCCATAACTTTATTTTAGAACTTAGCAAATTTCTCAAAACCTAGGTATTTTCGCTCAAGCATAATATTTTCGCTCAAGTGAATATGTTTTAGAGAGCAACCTCAAAAATTGAGCATTTTCGCTCAAGCGGAACAGTTTTTGCTCAAACGAAAAAACACTTGAAAGCACCTTCAAGTCTGGAGCATTTTCATTCAAGCTAAAACACAATTTTTGCTCAAGCTAAAATTTTTTGTGCAAGTTAAAATGCACCTGAAAACAATCCTAAAGGTACTAGCTTGAGTAAAAATCACTCGCTCAAGCGAGAATTGCTATGCACGACGCAAGAAACCTCAAGAACCAAGTTTAAACCAAGAATCTCAAACAAGTCCAACAATTTCAATGATCATAAACATGTTTCATGCAACTCTCCATTGATTATCCACTACAAATCAACATAAAAACAAGGCATTCATCATCAATTTCTCAATAATCAATTCAACACATCAATTCGTCCCTAAATTAAACAAGTTCAATCTAATTAGCTTCCCTTACCTCTAATTCAGCAACAACTTGTGAATCCAAAAGAATTATAGGTGCTAAGAGTTATTCAAAAGATCTAAAAACATAAAACATCCTAATTACCACCATTACTTAGCAAGAATTGGTCAAGATTATCTAATTTCCTTCCCCAAATTAACCCCTAATCAAGAACCCTAACATTTTAGGATTGGAAAAACTTACCTAAAAACATAATTAATCGGTGCAAAATGTTCCTCTTCTTATGATCTTTCTTTTGGTATCCTCATATTTTGAAACAAATGAATAATGATGGAGAATTTTAGGAAAAGAGGTTGAGAAAATTAAGAGAGATTAAGAGAGCATTAGAGAGGATGAGAATATGCCAAAATCTAAAAAGTGTGAAATGAGAGGGTTTAGAAAATCTAAGCTTAAATATTCTCTCTCCCCTCCTCCATTCCTAAGCTATTGGGCCTAAGGCTCACTCGAAAGCCTAACTCGACCCAAGACATTACAACATAATTATCTAAAAAAGTTGATGTCAATTTTAATTTTAAAAAATATTTATTTATTATAAAATTATTACTAAAATGAATACTTGTAAAATTATAATTATAATTTAAATAAAATTTAATAAAATACAAAAACGTTAAATATATAATAACGTGGATGATTATATATATATATATGATTTTTTTAATGATTATATAATTTTATATTTATTTTAAAATTTTAGTAAAAGATGAAATATCTAATATAAGATGGTGCGTTCAACCATACTTAATATCCTTACTAATTTTCTACGGAATGAAAATAATATAAAAGTTATTTATTGATAATATAATCTTATTATAAAGATTTATTTAAATTAATAGTTTTTTATATTAAAATATTTTTTATATTACCAAATAAAATATTTTATATATCTAAATCGTAAAATAACATAATTCATCATAAGAAATCAATCAAATTAGCTTAAACAATAATTTTTCGAAATTTGAATGCATCATTTCGTTAGACCAAAATCATTGACCAAACCAATTTGAATGATGTCATTCTCGTAATTTAGAAGGCCAACATGATTTAGTTATCTAGCTTTTGAAGTCCTAGATTCAAACATACAATGTTGCAAAAACTTGGGTCACCAACGGATCCCCTCAAACAAAAGTACTTGCAGGGTAAACCCCAACACCATCCACCAATTAGGATCAAATAACTTGGAAAACCCCCAAGAAACTTGCAGAGCAATTTTAAAAGCAGATTCTTTCTTTTGGTGGTTCCCTTTAGTTGTTCTTTTTGATGGTTCCTTTTGGTGGTTCCCTTTGATGGTTCCTTTTGATAGTTCCTTTTGGTGGTTCATTTTGGTAGTTCCTTTCTGGTGGTTCCCTTTTTCTATAACGATTTCCTTCCTGTTTTTTTATTCTCTCTACTATCATCTCTTCTTGAGTTGTGGAACCACCAAAAGAAACCACTAAAAGGAACCACCAAAGGGAACCATTAAAGGAAATCACCAAAGAGAAACCAAAGAGAAACCCAAGAGAAACCCAGAAAACCCAGAAAACCCCAGCAAACCAAGAGAACCAAAAAAAAAAAAAAGAGAAAAACCAAGAGAAAAGTCAAGACAAGATCCAAGATAACCAAGATATATAAGAGGAAAACCAAGAGAAAAATCAAGATAACAAAGATAACCAAGAGAGAAAACTTAGAGAGAACCTAAAGAGAACCCAAAGAAATTGAAAAGACTTCACAAAAGTACAAGACTAGAATATACAAGAATGAACCACGGTTCAGAGTTAAGGTTCTGATACCATATCAGAATATTAAGACAAAAACAAACATATTATAAGATGACATGATTTCCTAAAAAAAATTTCTCTTTATTCTTCAGCTTCCCCTTCTCAAGTAGGTGGCTGATCATATATTTTACATTAAATATGACAAATTCTTAGAAATATAAACTTAAGAAAGATTACAAAAAAAAAATTTGGTGTTACAGTAATAATTACCAGATATTCTTAACCGTTAGTCTATAAAAGATAATAAAATATATTTATGTGCATTAACTATACATACAAGTGTTAACTCTAACTTTCATAAAAGAACAAAACATATTGACATTAATTGTTCCAGCTTCTTCCCATATCTTCCAAACACAATTAGCTAATTAGCTAATACAAAGTCAGTTCAATATAATGAATTCGGTTCTATTGTCTTCAAGCATGACATGATAAATATTCATTGCATAGCTTGAAGGGGACAGTTGAGAATATGTTACAATCACAAACCATCTTTTAATTATTTCTTCTAACAACTTTTGCTTACCATTCTGAATATACGTTTACATTTGAATTAATAAAATGAGTTTTTCACGTTTCCTTCTTCTTCTTCTTTTGTTTTTCACATCTCATTCTTGCGTGCCTGGTTACTGTAACAGGTTGAATTTTCTTTATAGTAACATAATGCAACGCCAATTGGATACAACGTTGGCGGTTCACAAAAGTTGAGATGGGTGAGGTCATAGCGTTGATGTCGCCATTATTTGGAATTCAAGAGAGTCATGGAACACATGGAGGAGCTGGCAGGTTAGGCACAAACCGCTCTCTAAAGTGCATTTTAATAGCAATTGAGTAGAAACCGCTATGTAAAGTTAGATATAATAGCGGTTGTTAAATAACCGCTATCTAATGTGCTGCCTTTAAACAGCGGTTGACACGTGGAACCGCTATCATAACTTTAGATTGCAGTTACGTGGTTGAACCGCTATAAGAAAGGTACTTTAGATAGCGGTTATTTCTCGAACCGCTATCTAAAGTCCTAATTTTAAAATCCCATCCTCTCCCCTACAATCCAAAGCTCCAAAGAATGCCAATCTCTTGGATCACCACTCCATCAAGCACATCCTTGACGAGTCTATCTCTAAGGTCTGTAAAACCCTAACCCCCTTTTCGATCCCTTCCACTTTCAAACCCTTTTTTGTTTTGTTTTTTCTCATTTCGTATTTTGTGTTCGCTAATTGGACTTGGACCTGGTCCAATTTCGGGTTTTTGTAGGTGGTAATGAGTCGTGGCTATGTGGAAGACGTGAGATTGAGCAATATGAGGCTTTTCATTGGGGCCATCATCATCGTCACTCTCTTCGCTCAATTCTACAAGAAGAAGTTCCCTGAAAATAGGGATTTTCTCATTGCCTGCATAACCTTATATCTTTTCATTACCGTTTTATTTTATTGTGTTTGTTTGTTTTAATTTTGGTTTGCATAACATAATTGAATGTTGAGACATCTAAAACTAAGGTTATTTGGAACTGATATTTTTATATTTTTGGGATGGGGGTTCTAATTAGGGTAATGGAAAATTAAACATGTTAGGGGTTGCGATGTCGTTGGATTTCAAATTTGAATTTCAAAATTTAAATAATGACCTCAACAGTTAGGGGTTGCTTTTTAATTGAATTGAATACATGTAAGAAAATTTACATAAACTCAACCACTCTCAACCATAAACTATCACACAAGATGGATAAATTATGAGTAGGACAACTCCTCAATAGTTAGGGTTTATAAATTATGAGTCAAGAAAGGAAAATAAAGAAACCAAAAGGCCACAATAATAGGACAGAATCGTTTTTCTTCTTTTTCTATTCGTTCCAGGGTAGTTAAGCAGAAAGATTAATGTTTTGTATTTGTTATTCTGAGTTGGTTGGATATTTTGCTTGTGGCAGTTGAGAAGGGAGAGAATCGCAGAGAGAATGAAGGCCCTTCAAGAACTGGTTCCCAATGCCAACAAGGTAATGCCCGTTTAAGGCAGCAATGAATCCTCAGTTTTGTTAATTATAATAATATATTTATTATTCTAATTCCAGTTAATTAAAAGAAAGTGAAACGGAAGTCGCAATAATCGGCCACACGACGAGCACTTTTTTTCAACAAAGTAACTGTAGTTTTGCAGAGTAATGTAGGGACAAATGGGTCATTCCATAAAATACATTAGTTGTTACTTTGTTAATGTCATTTCTTATATTTATTTATAGAAGCTTGAAAGTTGTTACTGTGGTGTATGTCCATGTTGGTGTAACATGGAAACCGGAAAGAAAAGAATGGTTGGTAACGTCGCGCTCCGGAGGTGCTGTGAGCGTTTGTCTTGCCCGCTCATCATACAATTTCGTGCGTACTTGAAATACTAAGCTGGATAGCAGAGCGATTAGAAATTTGGATTTCAAAATTTTTTTTTTAACTTGGGACTTTAAATAACAGTTCCCATAATCGTTATCTAAACACAATAAAAGAAAGCGGTTCCATTAACCGCTATTATATCTTATTAATCTTATTTTATAATAAGATATAATAGCACCCCTCATTTAATAGCGTTTTTAACCGCTATTATAAGTCATGCAAAACCGCTATCTAAAGTCTATTATATTGTAGTGATAGGTAGTGAGTGTTAAAGATCCCACATTGCTTAATGGTATGGCCAAATTAATGTATATAAGTGGGAGTAAACCTCACCTCATAAGCTGGTTTTATGAGGTTGAGTTAGGCCCAAAACCCACTTCTACTAGCGAGGACGACAAAGATGCGGCCAAAGGCCTAGCCCAACGGTGGCATCAAGATGTTGGAAAAGGCAACCGGGTTAGGGACCTAAGTTTAGGGACCTAAGTTTAGGTTTCGACTATCCCATGTTTTATTTTTCCCACAAATAAGGAAGATAGATTAAAGGAGTGAGAGGAGCTCTAGTTAAAAAAAAACTTACAATAATAGTATATAATCAGGTAACAAAAATACCTCTAATATGGAGTTTTCCTCTATTTCCAATAATCCATTCAATGTCCCCCTTTTTTTTACTTACCTGTTAGTCGATCCTCTTATTATATCTTTGTATTTTATATATAGATTAGGATGTCTTGATTTTTGAGAGTCGGTTAGGGTTTTTTATCAAGAAAGAAAATAAATAAATATATATATTTTTTATTTACTTTAATGGTGTATTATTAATTTTTTTAATCTTAACTTTTTTTTATCTCTGTTTAAATTTTACTGATTTTAATTTTATAATTTTTTTTATTATTTTATATCTTTAATTTTAATATTTTTTTTGTAAGCTTCTTTTATTATTCTTATTTTATATTTTCATGACTTTCTTTTATTTATTTTAATATTTTTTAATATGATTTTTAATCATCCAAACAAAATTAAATGTTAACAACTATATGACGAAGACAATAATAATTGTATGAACAAGTGAAACAATTTACATTTTCAAAAAGTTCTTAAATTAATTATGTTTAAACAGATAGATTAACAATTATAATGTGAGATAACGATTTGATTTCAATTACGATTTTTCATTAAAAATAATATGATAATGGTTTGAATTTTTTCACATATTTTATACTTATAATGTTATTTATTATTTTTCATTTAATAAACTTATTGTTTACAATAATTGATCCCCAATATGTAGTAAGTAATTATTATAAAGATTTATGAATGTAATAAGTTTCCATTTGGCTAGAGTGCATGACTTAAAATAAAGGATAGTAAAATTAAAAAAGAAAAATCAAATAGAAGAATGAATTTTCTTAAAGAAAAGACATATTTTGTTCATTTCTACTTAGGTATGTGATTTTTTTATTTTCTAAAATATTTTTTTCTTTCAACTTGTTAGACATTATTACAACAATATATTAACATCATAATTTGTTATAGATAACTGAAATATAACAGAGAGGTATTTATTTAGATTGCAAGTATTTATTTAGATTACTATAAGCGTAATAGACTAAAACTTTTTGAGCATAGAATGCAGTCATTGGTGTACCAAGATTAAAGATTAAATATTAATTATAAATTAAGTAATATAACAATTAAGATAAATAAGGTGTAAAAAACGTAAATTTATCGAATAAGACCATAAATGTATAAATAAATATAATAAATGATTTATATGAATTTTTTATTCTGATTCATTATATAAAGATATTTATTGGACATTTATTTATTAACTTAACAGTCGTCCCTGTCGTCCCTGTTATGGAAGCTGAAAAACTCGAAATTATTGAACGAATAAACATAAGAAAAATTAGGAAATTAGGAGTGAAGGCCAATGAAAACTTGTGTTAAAATATCTTGTTTTAGCATGAACATTTATCATTATAAACCTCCATTAAATCCCTTGTAATCTTATCGTGGTAGTTTTACCTTGCTTCATTGATATATGTGTTCTATTCTAAAAGTTTCCAAGAATCGGTCAATTTTACTCTGATAAGAAAAAACATACTAAGCTTTTTCCATATTCAGTCATCAATATGGGTACATATGACTCTAAGGGACAACTTGTGCATTAATTTATGCCATCATGTATTAATAAAACACCATGTAGATATAGATAGTTACTTTATTGCAGAAGCTTTGCATGTACACTTGGATGATGAATATTACTATTATAACTTTATGCACATCAATTATTAATCAATGATGAGATGCAGCCAGAAAGTTTCACTATGATAAATCCAAAGTTTCATTCTGATAAATCCAAGTCGCAATATAGATTTGTTTCTGTAATAACTGTAACTGGTTTCTCCTCTTCCATGGATTCATATATATTAGATGAAGCGAGACCGAGTTGAGTGAGATGGTGATGCATATCTTGAGGGTGATCCTCAAGCTTTGGTCGCTCAGGCTGCATCCAGCGTCCATCATTGCTCCTGATCATGCCCTTGTTAGCATCTTGCCTCCAGTTTGGTGGAATCATGTGATGATCTTTGAGAAAGTCACATCCCTTGTTCACCAGAGCAGGATCCCTACCACTCGCTAGCACGAATCTTTCACCCTTTCCATGGTATCTGCGCATCATCAACCTCAATAAAATTCACACAAATATGATGCACTGTCCTACTCTTTTGCTTCTATAAACCTATTTTCTTACCACAGTACATATTATGTATGTATGAAGACAAAAAATAAAAAAGTTGGAGATGATGCATGCGTGACTAAAATAGTTAAAATATTGAATCTATCCCTTTCACTCCACGAAATGCCTATCTTTTTATACCTGTAACTTGCATTATATATTAGGTTGTTCATATCATGATGAGACATTGCATTCTTAAAATAATGTATTCCTATATCGCCTAATAGCGACACAAGTTACAACTAATACATTATATTATTTATTCTTCTTACAAAACGTGACCTGCTTCTTTACAACTATCCCATTGCCAACTATACTCACTCACTCAGGGACTTCCAAGTTTTTAATACCAATCTTTGCAATCAAATATTTTCTTTTCTTCTCCATAATATATATCATTCACAACAAATACTACACCACTTCCTTTCATCGAGAGATAATAGAAAAACAAAATCTACATTACAAGAGACATGTTTAATTATCCTTTGTCTTATTTAAGACATTTAACTATTTCAGTTCTTAACAATAAGTATTATAAATTATATTTTAAGAGTTACAGAATTTAATTTAAAAACAGAAATTCTACTACTATTATTATATCTCCATATATTTATTACTATATTTTAGTGAAATTATTATACTTAAATAGTTTCACTCTTTTAATATATACATTACTTTTATCTTGTACACATATAAATCATTTTAGGGTAAATTAAGAATAAGATCATTAACAATTTATTGAAAATGGAGGATATCAATTAATTTATAATTTTTTTTAAAAATATTCAAAACTGTAATTTTGAAAATATTATAATTACCTAAAAAATTAATGCTACTAAGTAAATGACAAATGCTTTCCATTTTCCTAAGGATAGTGTGATTAAAGAATGAAAAGGGAATTTTTTTGGTTGGAATACATAAAAATACGCGATTTTCGTTGGAATAAGCATAGGAGAATCAGAATGATGGAATTGTTAAAGAGGTTGGTGCACGAAAACAGCGAAGCAAGAAGAGAAGAAATAAATAAATATTCAGAAATGACACATGCAGAAAAGGGGGAAAAATATATGAAAGCTGGTGAAAGTTGAAACTGACCCGTCAAGAAGATGGAGAAGAGCTTCCAAGTTATGGGCACAGACTGCATCAGCATTCGGATTGAGAAACGGCGATTTCTTGTGATCCAGCGCCAGCTCCACTCCGACGTGGGAGTAGCTCCACGGCAGCCCCTCCGCCACCTTCATCACCGCCGGCGGCAAGTGTTCGTTAAACAAAACTCCGGGAGCCTTGGGAACCACGTCATGCACGTTCACCACCCTCAACACCTTCACCCCGAGCCTCTCCAACCTCTCCTTAAACCTCACGTTCCCCACCCTCGGCCCCGAAAACGACATCACCGTAACCCCCACACCCCTACTATCCCTCATAACATTCACCCCCGTCTCCACAATATCGTACGCGCTCAAAATCGCCAAGGCACTCCCCAAACTATGCCCCGTTATCGTAATGCTCACTTCCTCCTCGCCATAAATCTCCAACAATCTCTTTACCTCCGCCAAAACCTGTTCCCGCGCCGAGAACTTGCAGTAACCGCAACTCTCTTCTTTATCCGTGTAAAGATCTAGAAACCCTGCTTCCACCTTCACCGTCTGATCGGGACACGGGACGCCGTTCGATGAGATCGGTTTGAGGAAATCCATGAGGTCCGCCACCCACTCGAGGCGAGTGACGGTGCCGCGCCAAGCGATGGTGATGTCGCGGCGGCCGAGGCGGCGCGTCATGGCGTCGTCAGAAACGGCGACGTACCCCGCCCAGTTGGCGTGCTTGCTCCACATCTTGGACCAGCGCGAGTGCTTGAAGAAGTTGGGGAGGTTGATGTTGGCCGTGGCGTAGAGGTAGCGCGTGACGGTGTAGCCCACGCGGGGCATTTCGAGGGAGGAGAAGAAGTTGCGGGGGGTGAACCTGCAGCTGCCGCAGTACTTGGAGAAGGGGTCGAAGTCGAAGGCGTCGTAGCAGGCCTGGGCCATCTCGCCGTAGCGGATCACTTCCATCCGCAAGAGAGGGTCCATGGGCTCCAGAAGCCCGGCCCAGTCGGTCTCCCCTTGTATCTCGCGCCACTCTTCGGTGAGGCGCTCCACGTGCTCCTCTAGCTTGGGCTTGTAGTTGTGGGTGGCGTTGTTTCTCTCTGCGTGATGCGTTGTTGCTTCTTCGTGTTCTTGCTCTCTGACGGTGGAGGTTGAGGTTGAGGAGTTGTGACGTGTGGCTAGTTTGATTGAGGTTTTGGTTGGTGTGAGAGGTGTTGGGAATTTGGAGTGGGGTAATGGGAAGGTAAGTTGGTGTGGTTTGGGGAAGCTGAAGAACATGTTTGTGATTGAAGGGGCAGCCATGTTCGGGGAAGAAAGGGGCTCCAGGCTAACTCGCTTCAATCACACCACACAAATGAACCCCAGCATTCGTTTTTATATAAAAAGTTGGTTGTCAAACTATCATTTCTCATAAACAAATGAGAGCCTCTTGGTACAATAGAAAGGAAAACATCAAAGTCACAAGATAGGGTTGGTATGAGAAACTCCATTTGACCAAATATAACCTTCCAAATTAATTAATATAAAGTTACTTAAATTATAATTTAATTATATTGGGCGAAGATTCAAAGTTGTCTATAAATAAAATTAAATAATATATATACAAATTTTATTTTATAATCTAATTTTATAAAAATAAATTAATTTTAAAATTAATTTCTAATATAATATTAAAATTTATTTTAATAAAATTATTGAGTTTATTTATTTAAATATTATCGGATTCATATCGATACGAAACTATTTATAAATATTTAATCGTTTTATATTTTTAATATGAATAAATATGTTAAAAATTTTGTATTATATAAAAATATATAAAATTAAATTAAAATATATTAAATTATATAAATTTTATTTTATAAATTAATTTTATAATAATATATTAGAATTAAAATTTTTTTTTAATAATATATTTAATAATATATAATATTTATAAGTGGTCACTAATACACTTTATTAAAAATATTATATATCTCAAAATTTAAAAATAAATATTCATCAATGATTTCACAAAAATGTATTGATGTCTTGCATGTTTAATATAGTTAAATTATTTAAATAGTTTCATATAATTGTTGTTTTGTAGGATTATTGTGTGTCTTCTCAAATTTCATATCAATAGTTATTTTCGATTAGTTGATAACCTAAAGATTATATATTTAATAATATTATTAATACATAAATAGTTGTGTTCATTCTATTTTTAAAATACCTTATTATTTTTCTCTCTCATAACTTGTTTTAGATGACATAAACTGTCCAAAAATCTCTCTTTCTTTGAAGTTGTTACGATGTAGTTGAAATGGAGAGTAGATGTATTTATTTATTTTCTTCCTTGCGACTAAAGGATGAAAACTGGAAAGTCCACTCTTCACATGTAGTTTTTTTTTGGGAAAAAAATGACGAAAGGACTTTACAACCTTGTCGAGTTATGCTAAGTCAGTCCACTAATATACTATTTCTATATTATGTTTTTTAAGCTTAATTTATTGACCTACTTGTGTTAAACTTGTTATTCATTTAATGGGAATAAAAAATAAATGTTCAACTATAACTATATTTATGTTCTTCCAATTCAATTTTAAAATCAATATTTTATTTTTACACTACTTTCTTAAGTACAAACAAAAGGATCTCATATTTATTAATTCTGTGAAAATATATTAAGAGTTGAGATAATCAATTTATTTTAATTAAGCGACAATTAAACTAATATATTCAACTAATAAAGTGCCAAAATTGATAAAAGTTTATGAACCAAATACAAAAAATATACTGTGGCAAATTTTTGCATCTCAATTAATTTTCATGGATGAAAAATTCAAGAAAATTTAAAAGAAGAAAAATTTAAAACTTGATTTATTAGATTTAGAAAAGGAAACAATCACAAACTTTTAAGGATTAGTAAATTAAAAAAAGAATTTTCACTCCAAGAAGAAATTATGAAATTTTATTAACAAATAAGACAATATTTCCTTCACAAGTCATTAATTAATTAGTACGAACGTCTAAGGATATTAGACTTATATAATTAATTTAATCAATTTCTACATACCAATATATAACGCTACCTTTTGGATATGCACAAGCGTAAAATATTTAATAATTTTTTTTATTTATTAAAATTTTTTTTATAAAATTTTTCATATTAATTTAATCTTTATAACGTATAAATATTTTTTTTATTTTTAACTCTATTAAAATTTTAATGATATAATAAATAGATATAAAGACATAATATGACAATTTATAATTTTATTTAAGGAAAATATTTTTTTATTAGAAAATATATTATTTATTATAATAATTGCTATAAAATTATATATATATTAGTTTAATCCTATAAAATTTAAATATATTTTTTAAACCTTTTAATATTATTAATGTATTGATTATGTTGCTGATAAAAATCTAATTTAGGGGCATATGAAAATCTGATTTAAGGTATGTGAAATCTTATTATAAGTTATAATTATGCATATTGTTTCCTCTTATGCATCTATGAAACTATGATACCATAAAAGCAATTGATTGATTGTTAAGGAATTTGACACAATTTTCATTCCATAAGAACGAGAAAATCCTAAAACTTCTTATAGGACATGACATTAAGATAATTGGACGAAAAATATATTTAGACTTTACAAGAGCTAAACCAATACAAAATTTTTATAAGAATTATTTTAATAAAAAATATTTTATAAAAATAAGAAAATATTTATTTACAACAAAAAAATCGTATCAACGTCAATATTGTTAGATTCAATTTAACGTCAATAATTATTAAATATTTTTTATTATATTTTTAAAATTATTTTCAAATTAAATTTAAGACTTAAAATTAAACTTAGATTGAAAAGAGAATTTGAAAGATTAAAAAAAGAATAAATAGAAAGAAAAAAAAAGTAAAATTATTTGAACTATAAAAGAAAAAAAAAATAATTTTATTTATTATTTTAATATTATTTATTATTATTATAATTAAAAAAATATTACTTTAATAATATTATTAAAAAATATTTATTATTGATAATTATTTATTATTTAATATTAGTATTTTAATTATTTATTATAATTTAATTATTACTATTATTATTATTATTTAAAAAAAAAAAAGAGGCACCCATAGTCGATTATGCGACACCCTATAATCAATTGTGGATGTTTAAACATTTCACCCTATTCATGCAATAAACCAATAAGAGTTAGTGGCATGACTTTTATATCTTTTCTTTTCAATTTTGGAGAGAAAATTTCTTCTTCTTTTACTTTTTTTTTTAAATTTACAAATAAAGATAAAAAAAAATTGAACTTCTGAATTCAAACACAACCTAAGTAAAATTTTTTGTTGGAAATGAAATAATTCAAAATGGAAGGAGAAAAATTTATAAAAAATTTCTCAAATTTCAATTGAACTGTAACTTTTAAAATTCTCACAAGCATGAAAAATCTTCATTTTTTTATAACTTTTCAATAAATAAATTATGATAAATATCATTCACAAGGAAATAAAAATTTTATAATAACTAAAATCAACACAACTTAAACATATATATAAGGGTATAATTTTTATTATTATTTAAATATAAATACAAATTAACAACAGGAGATTATGAAGAACTTGTACATCATATAAAATTTTCGAAATAACTTAGAACTTAATTATATAATCATTCTAAAATAATCCAAATCCTAACTAAAAGTAAGTCTATCTCAGTGAAATACTGATAAAATAATGAAGACTAGAGCATTAAAATTCAGTCACTCCTCCTAAGTTAAGTCGTTGGGTGAGAAATTCTTAGTGTCAACTTCCATCTCAAAAGCTATGAACATCTCTCAAGTGGATCAAACTCCATAACTTATAATAGTTGAAGAATTTTTGTAGAAAACGAATGACATTTCTAGTCCTCTTCGTCCAATAGTAAACATAATATATAATTATATGATTAATTTTGATGTTTGACCCCTTAACAAATGGTACCTTATACTATACATTAACTTCTATAGTTGTTACAAAACTCACTCCATCTACCCCTAGTGTAACAAAAAAATCTATAGAAATAGGCATACTACCACTCTTTAAATACATATTAATTTTATTATTATAATTTAGTTCCAACAAATGCACATCCCTCTATAACATTGTCATTTTCTTTTCTTGAAATATAGGTGTAAGGGATGAGTCTACTCTACACGTGTTCGCGGGTTGGGTTGGGTACGATTTGAGCAAACTCATTACCTAGCCTAATAAAATGTGTTTGGTTAGATTGAATTGGTTTTTTATTTATTTTTTATTAAACTCAATTCAATCCAAACTCGTCATTTAGCATATTTTGAAAAAAAAATTGTTAAAGTTTATACCAAAGATTAATCAAATTGAATGAATATCTAATAAAATATAATGTATAAAAAACTAATTTAAGGTTTCAAACAAATACAATTTGCCTAAACAAATTCAAAACATGAAAGAAAATACAATTTCAAATTTTTCAAAGTAGTAGTCATATTCTAAATAAGAAGTCTTCTCAAACTCTCAAACACTACAAGACAAAAACAAAATATAATCAACTATTAGTAAGATCTAGTTAATTAATAGAATATGCAGAATTTCAAGTCAAAATAATTTTTATCTTAAGAAGGTATCTTACTAGTATTAGTAGTCTCAAGAGTAGTAGTATTTAATGTCAAAACATGCAACTCTACGAATTTAAACATTGATAACAAAATATTAGTTCTTATTCATAATGTAACCAAAAGGAAAAAATATATATAAACATTGAAAATAAAATATTATTTCATGTATTTCAAGTTTGATGGGACAACGATTCAGTGTAAAGAGAAAGTGGAGACAATGCGAACTAAGAAGATAAGGGTTGGGGGACCAGGGAGAAGATGGGAGTTAGGGTACAAGAGTTATGAAAAAGATAGGAGTTAGAGTTCATTTGAGTTGGGGGTTCAATTTTTGTATTTTTACGTTTTTCAGAAGGAAAAAAAGGGAATGAATTCAATTAATTTTTAACTTTAATTAGATAAGGGAATTGGATTAGGTTGAGTATCGAGTTATATATCCAGAACTCATTACTCAATCTGTAGACAATGAAGTATAATGGATTGAGTCAAATTTAACTCAATCACAAATTAAACTCAACCCAAATTTTGTTGGATTGAGTTGGATTGGTTTGTTGGGTAACCCAATCTAATGAATACCCCTAGTCTACTCACCCACTACTAACATTAAAAAAAAATACATTCCACACACTTACAACATACAATTCCTTAAACGATTAAGGTTGTGTATTTAAACATCCACACACACCCACCCACCCACAATCATAGGCTATGTAGGTATTATATAAAGTAGATATTTGTTGGTTGAATGTTTGCAAACCCACGCATATAACGTGATGTAAAAAGCAATCTTTTTGGCTAAAGGTATGGTCAAGAGTTCAATTAGGAAAGAAATATGAGATCATGTGATTTAATTTTCTTTACCATTCAATCGTATACAACGATTGAAGGTCGTGATCACTATCATCTTTTTTTTCCAAGATCATAAAAATCATCTCTCATGCCCTAATGTATCTTTATAACTATTTATCCCTCATATTGACAAGCCAATTGTCCTAGATCTCTCTCGCTTAAGTGACAACAAGCTCGCTTGAGCGAGAAAGACACCAAGAACAATAGTCCACATCTAGAACACTCTTCCTCAAGAGGTCAAGGCTCGTTTAAGCAAAAATATCCTGTGAAAGTGTTTCAGACTTATGAAAAGAGGTGTTTCTCAACTCAAACAACTCAAGACATTCACATATTCTTCAACACACTCATCCAAGGCAAATATATGCACATTATAACACAAAAATAGTGAAAGTTAGCATGAAGGTTCAATTCTCTTTACCTCAAACAACTTCTTAATCAACACAATAAAAGAAAAGGAATAATTTTTCATACCAAACACTTCATAAAACCAAGAGGGTGTTGACTTATAAGAAAAATATAAGTTTTGAAAAAGATAAAAGTGAAGTTAGAAGTTTAGGAAGTAAAGAAGTAAAGAAGAAAGCTTAGAGACTATATTCTTTCCACAATAATTATGAGTTTTTAAAGGAAATGGGGAAGTGGAGATGAGTGAAGTGGGTTTAAAGGATGCTTGTTTCACAAGCCAAGTATGAAGAGAAATCGCTCCACTCACAACTTACCACAAGTCCAAAGTTGGTGGCTAGTGTGGCTGCAAGATTGAAGGCCCAAATTAAGGGATTTGGTGGTTGGAAAGTTAAGCTCCAAGACTAGGTTTGTAGTGTTGGTCATATCAAATCCAAATAAGCTTTTATTTCCTTCTAATTGGGTTTGGGTTCAAATTTCTGTTTTTAAATCAATTACACACTGGGCTTGGCCTATATAAATATTAAAAGGTTAATTTTATTCATGCAAGAAATTTTATCTAAAATCATGACATAAAAGTAATAACCTTTATTATAATAAATCACCAGTCTTACATACAAAAATAATATACATCAAAAATAGAATATTACACCCAAATGTAACATTCATAAAATATGAATTAAGTTTTCTCGAATTAGCAAAATTTATTATAATAAATTATTTAAATATTATAAATTTAATTAATATAAACATCCTTTGTCCATAATTAAATTCAATAAAATCATCAAAACTTAAAATTTTCTTTACATAAATTTAAAGTTATAATTATCTTTACCATACAAAGTGACGGAATAATAAGGTAAAAATTAAAATTCAAAGTTAGTTGAATGTATAGTTATAAAGAGAAAATAACTTCTAAATCACCACTAAATATTATACATATATGTATGTATAATTTTTCAATAATTACAACATTGTTTTTCAAAAAAGTTTGAAATGGAACCTAGTTATCATAAACGTTTACAATCATTCTTCAAAATGATAGGTAAACAAAACAAAACATAAAACCACAAAAATAATAATTTCTTATAGCAAATTTCCTTCAAACAATTCAAAATAACCTAGGGTAATTTTAATGGAATATAACTTCATATGATGCTAGCTCTTCTTGGTTGAGGTTAACAAGAGAAAAGTCTCCTTCATCTGCAATCATTTATGCTCCTATCTTTATTCTTGGTTGAGGTATCCTACTTGTATCATGATGAAGAAATTGAAGGTTCGCTCCCTACCTTTATATATGTAATAGGTTACAATATGGTTGATATTTGTACCTTATTTAAGAAAAAAGAAACATTGTAGGATATATTTACATTAATAATTACTATTAAATCAAGTTCATTTAGTTTTGTTGTAATAAAAAGTTTAATAAATTATATTTGTTGATATTTATTGATATTCCTCAAATAATTCATATATATATAATTCATATAATGAATTTCTGTTACCCTAATATTTTTTTGAAGGGGTAACCATTTTTCTTTCTTGAAAATTGTAAGTGTAAGGGATGAGATTCATCTTACCCACTAATTTTTATATGATAAACAAATTACAAAATCATAGCATTCATAACTCATAAACAAGATAATTTAATTTATGATATTAACTATAGTAATTAAATTTCTATCTTTTCTCTCTCTTTTAAATTCCTATGTTAAAGTATTCCTAGGCCCCCAAATATGTTGCCACCATACCTCTTAGGCAATGTTAGTATTATGCTAGTGTGGAATAGTTGCTAGTTGACAATACATTAAATGGATATAACGTGTATGCACGAACTCCTTTGACAAAAGTATAGTTAGAGTGTCAACTGAGAATAGAGTGAGGCCATTGATAACCAACCCCAAACTCACTATATACATTAAGGTTGGACGGTTACACTACCCTCCAATTCCCCCTCACGTATCTTAGTAATTTCAAACAACGCTACTTACATGATTTTCATATTCTCTATCACTTTGGATACTATACTCTTCTAATCATAATCATTTCATTCAAGTGTTGTCTAAATCCTTAATTTAGTTATATCAACAATCATTATTATTACATCATCCAAATAAGTTCTCAACATAAAATAGTCACATTTTCTTTCTTATTTTTACAAATTATCATCCATTCTATACATTTATACATAATCACATCAAACAAGCTATAAGATAAAAGAATTTTCTTCTTCATTAACGTATTCTTCCTCAAACGAAACTTGTCATTCTTTCTTAAGTAAAGAATATCTCACTTGAGCAATATCACTTTTGCTTAAACAAACTCTACTCACTCAAGCAAAAATGAAGCTAAAAATGTTTCACTCATCCCAAGCCTTATCGTACAATTGTTTAGAGCTAATATACTTCTATTGGAACATTCACTACTAGAAAAATCAAGATTTATATCGGTTATTTTAGGTTATTAACATCGGTTATGGAACCGATGTAAATAAGGCCGATGTAAATTTAAAAACAAATTTACATCGGTTATGAAACAACTGATGTAAATTTAAAAACAAATTTACATCAGTTATAAAATAACCGATGTAAATCTTTGTCTCTCTCTTTCTCTCTCTTTCATCATTCTCTCTCTTTCTCTGTGGCGCTTTTCCCTGCACACCGAACAACACCATCCACCACCCACCACCCACCCTCGCTTCCTTCAACCACCGCCTTCACTCTCATCACTCCTCACTTTCCTACCATAACACAAGCCTCAACAATCCCTAATCTTCCTCTCCCATAACCCCAAACCCTAGCCCCTCTTTCATGATTCGCAGTTAGGGTTATGGAACCCAACAACGCTGACGTTTTTCGACCTTCCTCTTCTCCCTCGTCTTCTCCCAACTCCAGAAGGATTTCCGGGATTTTGTCACCGTCTAATATCATTCAGGCTCCGTTATCGACGCTCTTGGAATATTCCAGCATTCTTCCGTCGCACTCGCCCAACCACCACAATTAGCCCAGCCACCACAATTAGCCCAGCCACCACAATCAGCCCGCCCCCGACGCTGTTAACAATGACGACGAGGTTTCGATTAGGATCATCGGCCCTCCTCCTAATACGGGATTGATCGTCGGACTCGCGCATTTTCATAAGGCAGTATTTGCCGTTTTCGTTGCTTCTCTTGGTAGTTTTCATAAGGCAGCATTTGCAAGGTGCGTTTTGAGTTGGTTTTACCAGATAAACGTGAATATTTACATCGTTTTTTCTAAGAACCGATGTAAATATATTCATATTTACATTGGTTCTTTTAAGAACCGATGTAAATATTCAAAAAATTTACATCGGTCCTAAAGGAACCGATGTAAATATGAACATATTTACATCGGTCTTCATACAACCGATGTAAATATGCTATCAGTTTTTCTTTTATTTATAAAAATACCACCGTGTTTATATTTACATCGGTTTACCTAATAACTGATGTAAATTTAACGATATAAATTTATAATTTTCTAGTAATGATTCTTGCTTAAAAGATAAACCCTTACTTGAACAAAAATACCTATAAGATTAAACCCAAACTTAAAAAAAAAAAATTCAATCTTAAAATATTAAAACATTTTATCAATCAATCTAATTCAAACATTTTAAAGTTTTATACAAACTAAAAGTAGAAGATCAGTGTTTGGAGTCAACATTTCTTACCTTCAATGAAGCCTTTTGAAAAAAAAAAAGAAAAAAATTTAAAGGAGCTCTTAATATGAATAAGGGGTAAAGGAGTTGATCCTATCCCTTAATAAGAAAAAGGAACCGTAGAAATTTGGAAGAAAAGAAAGATAAAATTTGTTTAATAAAGATTTCCGGCAATTTGGTGTGGAATTTGTCAAATCTTGCACAGTAAACCAAGTAAAAAAAAAAAAAAATCTTCTCCTTCCCATTATTTATTTGATTAAATTTTAGAAGTAAATGAGCTTAGTTTTTGGGTTTTTCAGTTTCATCTAAATAGTAAGATAGTGGTTTGGGTCCAAATGCTTTTATTTTTTACTTACACCATAATCAAGCTTAAACCTAATTAATTTATCACTAATTGAATTATTAAAATTTTTGTTTATAATCATGAACTTACTTTAATCATTAAGCTAAGTATTAAAGTTATTATTTCAAAACTAAATTTTACTAAGAAATTATAAATTTTATTTTAAAAGAAATAACTAATTTTTAATTTTTATTAACATAATAAGTTTAATTCTACACACCTAGACACAATCTATATAAAAAATAAGGTGTTATATCAGACCATTTATATAATCAAAAGTCTTATGACTAGAGAGCTAAGTCCTAAAAGTTTTGATGTTCATTTTGAGGACTAATGATTTTATAATTATTCAAGTATCATGAAATTATTTCTAACAAATATAAATATAAATTTTTTTATAAGATGATCTAAGGATGTTTCATACTATCTAACAAATAAATTTATAATAACGTCCAATAATTATTTGAGTTAAAGATAAAAGTATCTATTGTAATCAACGCCTAATGAGTATCAGATCATACACATTATATGGACATTCTACAAGCATAAGACTGTCGAATGCTACATCAATATTAAAGATGATACTAACACACTCAAAAGTTAATCATTCCTGGTCATGAAAATAGTAAACATAAGAAATGGGCTACAAAGGTTAATATTTTAGTAGCTTATGCACAACATAGGTTACAAAGGACTGATCGTGTTAGGAAAAGTTACGACCAACACATAAAATCTTCAACGATATAAAAGAATATATCTCGCACGTAAAAAAATTTTAAAAAAAAAGTTAACATGAATTTGTTATTCTTTGCATGTGTAAAAAAAATAAAAATTATGTGAATGTAATATATACCTATTATATCATTTATAAGATGAACTACTTTGAGAGAAAACCAAACTTATATATCCTTCCTTAGTGAAATAAGCTTTTCTTATCAACAATTGTCAAATTGAAATCCTCTTTATAAGATCTTTTTGTTGTAACATTTTAAATAAACTTTGTTTGTAAGCTAATAATGGTTGTGTACTAATTAAAACTAGGAGTGACTTAGTGATTAAAATAATTCTTGATTCTTTAACTCACAAAGAGTTAAAAGAGATTTTCCAAGAGTGGTCTTGTCTACTTGTGTAAGTCAATAGTGATAAACAACAAAACTTCTTATAATAATTATTGATTAGTAGAACCTTACAAAAGCTGTTTAAAAAAAAATTGGAGGTAGCTTAATTATATTGAACTAGTATGAAAATAAGTGTTTTTCATACTCTTTATTACACTTTATTAGTGGTGCTTTGGTTCAAACTATTTAAAACAAATTAAAATTATTTTAAGAGTTAGATGATAGACAAACAAATCTTCTAAGCCCTGATAAGATCATCTATCCTCTTGTTTTTTTAAAATCATTGTAAAAAGTTTTGAACTTTATTCAAACCTCATTTCTAGAATTCACATTCATTTCAAATATCTTTGTTTATCACATCAACAAATTTTTAACAAAATTAAAAAGTTGAAGGGATAAAAAGAAGTCAAAAATAAAGAGAAAGTGATCAGAAAATGAGATTATTTAGTTTATTAGAAAGAAAGTGAAAATGAGTATAAAATGAAGTTATTTGATTTAATAGAAATAGAGTGAAAATGAGTAGAAAGTTTATAAATATATATGGTCAATTTGATTAAAGTGATGAAGGCTTGGGGTAAATAGGGTAAGTAGTATTTAATGTAATGACAAAATTATTTTTGTGATTTTCTTTTTAAAATAAAAATTTGGTGGAGAAAATAAAAAAGATTAATAGAGAAAATTAAGGGAATTTGGTATTTCAAAATAAGAAAATATTTATTGATTTATATTTAATAAATAATAAAAAATAATATTATAAAAGAAATTCAATTAAATATAAAAATTAAAAAGTAAATTTTAAATATAAGAAATGAAATTCATTTTTTAAATCTAAATAACAATGTATTATGAAACAGGTACAAGAGGAAGTAATGATAGTGAAGATACAAAGTGATTCACATACAAATTTAAATATTCAACCAAAATCAATTATAGTTATGTCATAATTCACCAAAATTAATTATAGTTATGTGATAATTGATTACATGCAATTTCAACACACACAAATTATTAATATAATCGATTAATCTTATTACATGGTATAATCAATTATTAAGGATAAAAAACATAAATATTAATTTTTAGTCTATTGTATCTACAATAATTGATCTTTATAAGGTTGGACAATATGTTTAAACACCATACAAACATCCAATAACCAGTCATAAAAACAATATATACAAAGAAAGACCAAAGAATGAAAAAAATTACTCGGCTGGATATTGAAATTACATTTGTTGAGTTTGATTCTTTCACTAAAATGTGAAGAAGGTTGTGGTTGCTAAATGTTAAACAACCCATAATTTCCTTACTCTCAACCATAAACAACGATAATGTGAGAAAGGGTGCAAATGTGAACAAGCAAAAATGGTACATAGTGAGAAAGTTAGTCATAGGCGAAAGTGGTTCATAGTGAAAAAAAAGTGAGCCAGGTAGTAAGAAAGTGGTTCACGAGTTGCCTTAATTATTTCACTTGTAGGTACAGTTTAACATTGTGCCATCACATGCAAAAAGGGAAAAAATGTAAGTTCACTCTTTTAAGTACACTTTCTTGTACTTTTTTCACTCAAACAAGCCGATTTTCAATAAAGAAACTGTTTTAGCAAAAAATCTAAATAACAAGTATTTCTAAGTCAAATGTTAGAAGATTTAAGATGAGTTGTCTTTTAATATTGAAAGACTATATTTTATAGATGATAAAATACTTACTCTTAACCAAAATATCTACTTGAGAATCTTAATCTTCCTCTAATAAAAATATATACTCGAATATAAATCTAATATTCTAATTATAAATCTCTTTAAATCCTCTAAATAATCATTTATATCTTTAAGGATGGATATGTAGATAAAAATTAATTACTAACCGATCTTGCCTTTGCCTTGCTTGGATGATATTGAGTCTAGATTAAATTATCTGATTAATATTTGAAATTAATTAAAAGGTTAATCTTATATTGAGATATACTAGTCACTTAGTATCGAATCTTAAAAACGAAAAAAATTAAGTTTTAATACATAATTTAAACAAGTGGTAAAGTAATTCTTTAAATTATAATTATAAGTCAATATTTATTCGATGGGTTATCATTCAAATATAATAAAAAAAAACAAAGAAAATAAATACAATGATGCAAGGTGTTAAAAATTTTAAGTGTTAAAAAAAATAGTTCGATATAATAATAATTAATAAGTTATATATATATATATATTAAACATTTTTTATTTAAATAAAATAATTTAAAGTTTTCTTTTTAATAAAAAAAATTAAAACTGAATCATAAAATATTAACAAATTAATTAAAAATCATTATAAGATATTTAGAATATTTGTAATCATATAAAAAAATATAAACTAGTTTTTATCATCATTAAGATATTATTTAAAAATTTTCAAACAAAAATATTAAGTTGTTATGATGTTAACTTTTATTTTGTAAATTGTTATCTAAGGAAATCTACACAAATATAGTTGCTGCTTAATCGCTTCTGGTTCATGACAAAATTTTTAAATTTTGCTTCCAAATCCTTCACCTTAAATCTCATTACTGTAGTACCTTTTCGTTGACAATATCCTCATCATGTTGCTATTCATTCGTGCGATGGCAAGACTGGAACAAAGAAGATGTTGTAGCGTGGGACAAGTGTTGGAGGAAACAAACCACAAGATTATTATTAGATTTAAGTTAAGAAGATTCAAAATTAATTGTTTTTCTATCATTAAAAATTATCTTTTATAAATGATAAAATAATTAATTTAAAAAAAAAATCTACTTAGAAATGTTAACTTCCTCTAATAAAAATGTAGTATCAAATAAAATTTAATATTCTGAATATAAATTTATATAAATTTACTATATAATCATTTTTATCTTTAAGAATTAGTATATAAATAATTAGGATGAAACATCCATTACTAATTCATCCTATCCTATTAGGATCACCTCAAATTATTAAACAAACTCATAATTTTTTACAAATTACTTTAACTCTATTCTTCCAAAAAAAACTATATAATTCTAAATAAAAAAATTTAATAAATATATCATTTTATAAAAAAAAAAATCATATCTTATGTGTAATATAATTACAAAAATTTTGAAAAATATTATTACAAATATCACATAATTCTTAAAGGTACTGTAAAACAATTCTTTCAAATAGTCTTTCTCAAATTTTAATTTATTAAAAATTTTTATTATTAAATTTATTAAAAATTTCATATTATTAATTAATGTATATAAAATAAATATAAATATATTTTTTTAATTTTTTTTAAAAAAATACACATAAGAAATTCTCGATATTATAGTCAATCAACTTTCACAAACTGGTAGACTTACTATTTTAATCCCTTTTAAATATTTTTTATTTTAGATTTAACCTACAAATAAACAAGTGAAATTAAAATTTATGTTAGAATTTTTGGGTCACATATGTATTATTTAAATGTGTTAGGGTCATTATTTAATTTGCCAAAATTATAAAGTGGTCTACTTAATATTAACTTTTATGACTAAGGGTATAATTGTCATGAAAAATTAATTGTGTAGATACTGGAGAATATTCTATTTTTGATGAGGGGCCGAATTCAGAATAATTATAATAATGTACGTAATCTCAAAATTAATTACGTAGGGTTATGGTCCCCAAAAGGAGAGAGAAAAATACTCTATAAAAATTAGGGTTTTCTATTTTTCAAATCATCCCCATCAGACGAGAAAAACACAAAAGGAAAACATACGGCTCTCTTCTTTTGGAAGACCACACATACCCACTGTCACTATCATTGTTTTCACTCTCCCAATGGCGTCCAATACAGGTACGCTTCCACATCCTTGTTTCATCATGAATGAGGTATAGGCTTCTAAGATTATTTCATGATTATGCTGTATTTTTTTTTTTATTTGAATAAGCATAATTATTGATTATAAAGAAAATTCTAACAATTTATTCCATTAGTTTAGTGCTAAGATTTAAATTAAAATACTTAAGAGAAAAAAGAACTAAAATAAATAAATATTATTTAAAAGAAAGAAAGATGAATGTTTAAATAATTGTACAATATACATGCCAAACTTAACAAATTGTTTGGCAGAATTTACTGTGTGTACAGTGGTGATTAAATGGAAATGGTGTGTTCAAATCACAACAGTTCAGTTTGCTGTCGCTATCATGATTGAATTGAAAAGAGGTTGCTCGTACCAACTACTCCTGCAGAAGATGTATGTATAGGACAGATATTTTGTTATAGTAGGATAAGAATGATAAATTTAAATTAAAATATTTTTTAACGAATCTCTTCATGAAAAATATTAAAATTTAAATAAAAAATTACATTAAATTATATATAAATTAATTTTTATAATTTTATATAATTTATTTAACTTATTAGTTTTAACTGTTACCTAAGATAATTTTAATTTAAAAAAAAAAAGAGTAAATCTATTTTTTTTTCTTCATATCTATTCAAAGTTTATATGGAGAAATTTTTTTAAAAAAATATTGCCAAGAATTAAATTAAATAGTCTAATAATAAAATAACATTTCCAAAATAAATTTTAATATTATATTAAAATATATGGATTCACAAATCTAATTTAATTTTATAAAATTATTTATAAAATAAAAATTTAATTCTTTCTTTATATATTATAATTTAATTATATATTTCTTAAAAAAAGTATAATATAATAAAGTATAAATATGCAAATTTAAAGTTATGTAATCATGTTAGATATTAAATAGTAAACTAAGTTTAAATTTGTATTTCAAATTTGACAATTTATAAAAAAAATATTATATATATAATATTTTGATAATGCCATTTTTACGGAAACGAAAAAAGAAAATTATATTATACATAAGGTTTGTTAAAATAGTTTAGTAACTTAGAAAACGTATATTACTTAACTGTTCTAATATTGGTAATTCAGAATTTGAATTTTTTTTTTATTCTCATATAAAATATAATTTTAGTATATATTTTTTTTTTTATGAATATATTTATTTAGGGACATGACTTTGTAAGATTAAGAAGAAATAGATATTAACCATGGGAACTTATTATAGATAACATGAATGTTTAAAATTCACAAGACTTTAAAATATTATTAAGCATTTATGTATAAATTATTTTTATCAAAATTAACTTCAAATCCTCTTCAAATTTTCATATAGTTTGTTCGCAAGGTAGTTGGTTAAAAGAAGGTTTAAAGTTAATCCATATTACTTAATATAGGAGTCCATAATAAGACTTATATAATAGAATTAGAAAAATTAATAATAAAGTAAAATTTTGTGTAAAATACTTAAATAGGGTTCAATAAGATTTACATATTTATATAAATAAGTTTTTAAAAAATCATACTTTGCTGTAAATGCTTTGATATGAAAATTAATGTGAAGTAGGTGGGCACCCCCAATACATGTACTAAAAAAGATCAGCATATGAGCTCAGTTATAAAAAAAATTGTCAGAAAGACAAAATATAGCAATTATTGCATGGTGTATTGTAGGTGGATTACAAAATAAATAAGTTGGATTTGAATTGTGTAACAATTAAATTAAATTCGTTAAATACATAAGTTGAATTTGAATTATATATATTATACCGCCTCGGATCCATATATATACTTTTAATTCATTTTATATTATGTTGTCTTAATCTAAACTGAATAAATAAAAAAATGTTATAATTTAAAAACAAATTAAGCTAATGAATTGGACTCGAATCAACGTCAAGTTGAGAAAGAAATTTTATATTTAAACCGAATTAAGTTTTAAGTTTAATCAATAATTAACTCAACTTGAACCTAACTTAATTTTAACTCTAAATATAATCCATGGAAGAAAGTAATCAGAAATTAGTTATAAATATGATACATGTACAGGTAGCCTAGCCTACCGGATAGGCCACATAATCCATCACAAACTAAACCATTTAATCACACGAGAATTAGGTTAAGATAATATTTAAATAAAAGGAAGATAAATAGGCTAAGGGAAATAAGTTATAATAAATAATAAATAATAAATTTTAAGATATGATATATAAATTTTTAAGTTATTATTTTTATAAATATACTGTTTGAACCATACATTAAGTATAATTAATTGGTATATTCTTTATCGTGAAATTATAAATTTTCGAATTGACGTGAAGACAAGAAATTTTCGGATAAAAGATAAAGTAATGTAGAACCTACTTGAAGTAATCAGCCTCAACAATAATGTTTTGACAAGAATATTTGGCGCTCACCATGGGGTTCAATAAGCAATTAAGAATGATTTTCGCTAGAAACATAGCAAGCTAGGAGGAACCAAGGAAGGAGGTTGAGGAAGTGGTTAATCAGGAGAAGTCGATGTTAGCTTAACTAAGAAGGGAGTTGAGTGAGTTAAAAAAAAAGAATGCAAAAGATATGGACGAATTGAGACAGGAAAACCCACGGATGCGTAGGAAACTAGAAGAGAAGGAAGGTATCTCTTCGCATATTGAAGCACAAGCACAGTCCCAGCCATCATGGCTTCAACCACCAATGGTTATTCAAGAAGGAAGAAGTCACTGGGAGGGATTATATCATACTACCATCTCGGCATCACAAACACCTAACGGGGGAAGGAGACACTCATTTGTGGATGGGATAATGGAGACCCCCGTCCTGGTGCAATGGAAGAACTTAACCATTGACCGATATGATGAGATTACTGATCCAGATGAGCTCATAAATGTCTATGTGACTCAAGTGAGCTTGTACACCACTAGGGATGTTGTGTTATGCAAGGTGTTCCCGACTTCACTTAAAGGGGCAACCGTTAGTTGGTTCACATGCCTCCTAGCGCACTCAATAGACTATTTTGACATGCTAGTAGCAAAATTTGGGACGCAATTTGCAACAAGCTGACCACATCACTTGACCTCAATCTCATTAGTAAATATCCGACAAGAGAAAGGAGAACTGTTGAGAATGTTTATGGAGAGATTTAGAGGGATAACCCTAAAAATCATAAACCTCAATCTTGAGGTAGCATTGCACCACATGGTTACAACGTTGAGACTTGGGCATTTTGTCGACACCTTGTGCTAAAAGATGGCAGCAGATCTAGATGAACTACGTAACAGGGAATCCAAGTTCATGTAACTAGAAGAGTTACATGAGTTTCGCACACAAACTTATCTTGAGGCACCCGAGAAGGGAAAGCAGGAAATGAGGGAGTTTGAGAAATACAAGAGGAAAATAGTACAACACCAAGAAAAACCGAGAGAGTTGCGGATGCCCCACTTCTCACACTACACTCCGTTGAACATTGACAGGGGGGAAGTTTTGGAGGAAGCCTTGAATGCAGACCTAATTCAAGCACCTAGGAAGATCCCATCACCTCCCAACACCGATTTCAGTAAACACTATTGTTATCATTAAAACCATGACCATTCCATTGAGGAGTGCATAACATTGAAGGACAAAATTGAGGAATTAGTGCAGGTTGGGCACCTGCAAAGACTGGTTAGAAAAGGAGATGGCTAGGAGGGACATTAACAAGGGAGGAATGGAGGAGCGAGTAGACCTAAGTGAGACTGTAAGGGGTTTCGGTAGTTCCCGACTGAGGTGTGCATTTGTATGCCCACAAAACTTCTATTACTTCCTTAGTCCACCTTCCCTTTACCACCCCTAACCTCTTCTTTAGCTCATTCAATAACACTTTGTCAACAGTCTTAGCCTGTCTGTTAGCTTGCGGGTGCTCCACTAAATTGGTGGCATGCCAAATCCCTAACCCTTTTGTAAAATTCTTTCAGCCCCTTGTCTATGAATTAGCGACCATTGTCTGTGATTATAGTGTATGGGATGTCAAAGCTGCATACTATGTTTTTCCATAAGAATTTTTGAACTTGTTGTGCTGTGATTTTTGGCAAGAGGTTCCGCTTTGATTCACTTTTTTAAATAATCCACTGCCACTAGTAAGTACTTGCACTACCTTTGGCTGGTGGGAATGGTCCCAAAATGTCTATCCCCCAAGTTGCGAAAGGCCACAAAGAGGTTACATGTTGCAGCTTCTCGGGTGCTAAATGTATGAGGTTTTCATTGAATAAACATTCCTTGCATTTCTTGACGTACTTGGCGTAATCCTCCCATATGGTTGACCAGTAAAAGCCTACTCTTAATATTTTTACTACCATGGTTCTTCCTCGTGCATGTGATCAACAAATGCCTTGATGTAGTTTGTTGAGCACATATCAGGTTTGATCAGTGTCTATGCATTTCAGCAGAGGTCTGTCAAAGTTGAGCTTGAATAATTCGTCTCCCACCAAGATGTACAGAGAGACTCTCTCACGAAAGAGGGCACCCTCCTTCTTGTCGTCTAGAACCTCCCCTGTTGTTAAGTATATGTAGTATGGTGTCATCCATGTGGGTTGTGTTTCTACTTGTTGGCATTTAGTTAGACTGATTGGGGGTTATCTCAATGTGTGTCGAATGATTGTCTGGTGATGTTGTCCTCTATTTGAGGTGACTAACTTGGATAGTGTGTTTGCTCGACTGTTTTCTACCCTTGGGATGTGACCTATTTGGCTTTCCTCAAATTCTTGTATTTTTCCTAGTGTGAAATGATAATACTTGAAATCAGTCAGGATCTTATTCACCTCTCCTTGTAATTCACCAATGAAATCGGCTAGACATTGAGCTTTCATAGGTCCTCACTTCTCGTATGAGATGTCAAATTCGGATAACTCCACGGTCCAAGATATCATTCATCCGGATAACTCTAGCTTTCTAAGTATCTTTGTTATTGGATAGTCCGTTCTACAATGATCTTGTAGTTTGGAAATACTTCCGCTACTATCGTCAGTGCTACTTTGTCTAGTAGTTGGTGTTAGTCAACATGAACCCCATGAACTCCTCCCTACACTCCAGATGGATTTTTCTGAATTCAACCTCTTATTATATTTTCTCAACATGAAGAAGATCTTGTTACTTTAATCTCTTCCTATTTTTCCTTCGTTATATTATCTCTTTTCATATTTTATATCAATCTATCACTCTAAAATAATAATAAAAGAAATAGAAAGAAATTTAATTATTATTTTAAAATTAAATATATTTCAAAAATTATTTTTTATTTTTATATATTTTAATCAATTTAATTCTCCAATTTAAAAAAATACGTGATTTTAGTATTTTTTATTTAAATTTAATATTTAATAATAATTTTTTACATAAAAGTTTTGATAAAAGAATTAAATATAATTTTAATCATAATTTATATTTAAATATATTGTTTAGTAATATTAACTATTATAAAATTAATAAAAAAAGATTAAAATAATATAATTTTAAAAGTTAAATAACTGAATTAATTCCTAAAAATATAATTTTTGAGATAATTATAAGGACAAAAAATATATTTAACTCAAATTTAAGTTTTTTTTTTATTTTCAAATTTTTTGGTGTAGAATTATGCAATGGAAGCTAGGGTCTTTAGAATCGAACCGATTCAAAAAAATAACTAAAAACTGATCCAAAAAATCGAAAATTGATTAAAACCGTAAACTTTTGGATCACTTTGGATTTTTTTTTCTAAAACCGCGCAGTTTGGTTCGGATTACAATTTGACATTTCAGAATTGATCCAACCAAACTAAACCACAATACTTTATTAAAATATAATTATATTTTTAATTTTGCTCTAAAGAAAAAATCTAACATTTTCTATTACAATTTTCGTTTTAAAATCTATTTTTTTGAGAAATCTCATCATTATGATTTCGCTATTACATCATCAACATTTATTCCAATTCATCTTCACCACCATATTCTTACATCTATTTAAATCATTACACATTCTTACCTTCTATTTAAATCATTCTTTTTATTTGAAGTGATATGATTTTATTAATTTGATTTACTTTTTATTTGTTCATGTTTTTATTCTCATTTAATTTCATACTTATTGTTTGTCTTCTTATATATTTCAATATTCACTGATAAAATATTTTATTATTTTTCTGTTTTAATTTGGGATTCAAGTTTATTTCAATTAATTTTATTTTTACAAGAATTGTTTTTATTTTATTTTTTATATTTTTACAAAGTTGAGATTTTTTTTTATAGTAGTGTTCATCTAGGTCTCTAAATGAATCAAATTTTGTTGATGAAAGAGTAAAGAGAAATATAAGAGTTTTAGTATTTTATCTTAAAATAATATATAATCTCAATTTTTAATAATACTAAAAATTTAAGTAATAAAATAACAATTTTCAAAGTTTTTAAACTAATAAAATTATTTGACTTACACTCATTCTTATATAATATTATTATTTTCGATTTGCAATATTTTATTTTTTTCTTACTAGAATCATTCATAAACTAATGTTATATTTATATAACATTTAGTAATGGTTATGTTTTTAATAGTTTATTACTCAATATATTTTTTTTTATTTCTAAATAACATATTTTCTATAATTATATTTTAATTTTAAATATAAAAATAAGTTTATCTTTAATAAAAAATAAAATAAAATAAAAAATTAAAAATCGTAAAAATCGATGTAAACCAAATCGCTAAAATTGGTTTAGATTTGTTCATATTTTTTTCTGTTCCAAACCGAATTGCATAAAATTTTTATATTTAGTTTAGATGTATTTTTAGTAAAAAAATTGAAATAAATTGTACCGCAAACATTCTTAATGGAAGCATAAAGAATGAGAAGTTAAATTGCGTCGAAGCTTCCTATTATCATAGCCACAGACACACAGAATAAGACTCTTCCTATTATCATAGCCACCAGACACACAGAATAAGACTCATGATAGCTAGAATAAAGAAACTCAAGTGAATCTAAGGAGAAATGAATAAGATATGAAATTAGAATGATTAAGGTATTTAATCAAACATGTTGAACACGCACAACTGCATATGCATAATTAGACACATTAGTTTTGATGTGCGAATTGAAATTAGAAAAGTAAATTTAAAGTGAAATAAAAGAGATAAGTAGAAGAAAACTTAGGTGTGGTGAGAGATGGAGATTTCACCACTTGAAGAAATAAAGAATCATTTTAAATTTTATTTTATTTTTATTAAAAGTAAACTTATTTTTATTTTTAAAATTAAAATATAATTATAATAAATATATTATTTAAAAATTAAAAAGTATATTAAATAATAAACTAATAAAATTATAATTATTACTAGATATAGTATAAATAAAATACTAATTCATCAATGACTAGATATCATATAAATAGAATATTAATTCATAAATAATTTTAACATGAAAAAATAAAAAATAAAAAAAATATTATAATCAGATAATAATATTATATGAAAATAATTTTAAAATACTAACACTCACATAATTTTAATAGTTTAAAAACTTCAAAATTATTATTCTACTACTTAAATTTTCAGTATTATTAAAAGTTGAAATTATATATTATTTTAAGTTAAAATACTTAAAACTCTTATCTCTCACTATTATCAATAGTTCATTAACATTACTAAAATAATAAAAAATTAGTTTTGCATTTAGAGACCTACATGAACATTATTATAAAGAAAAATCTCAACTATACAAAAATATAAAAAAAAAATTAATAGAGCATTTATCCCGTGAATGTTAAAATACCTAATAAGATAATTTTTTTTTTTAATCAACAATGACATATATATTAATAAAAATTGGTACTAGAAGTACCAAAAACAATTACAAGATATAATTGAGTAAAAATGTCCAGAAAACTAAATAGTTAACTAGATAATTATCTCTCTCCCTACTGAATAGTTATCAGATACTCACCAAGTAGATTATCCAACACATAAGGAACAAGACTAGGAATCCATACACCATTCTACAAAAGATCCAACAATCATTGAAACCTTAGACTTGACCCACAATCAGGAGTTCAGTTGAGTTAGGAAGAAAATTTCTTCTACATCTACCTTCTTATTGCGAAACAACGCGTCATTCCTATGCTTCCACAAACTCCACACCACCCCAACCCACACCACCTTCCAATATATGTTAACCTTCTTGTGTTGGAAGTGCATGTAGTGTTGTAACAAATGTTGCTTGAGAGTTTTCGTTCTGCAAGTACTTATGTCAAACCACTTATAACATTTGTTCCAAACCACATTAGCTATCTTGCACTCCAAAAACAAATGTGAGATGGATTCCTCCTCCTCACCACATAACCCGCAACTAGTCACAGCCACCTGCACCCCCTAACCCCTCAACTTATCCCTCGAAGCAATACCTTCTGATGCTGCTCTCCACACTAGATGTAATGCCTTAGGGATAGCTTTAATCTTCTAGAGCTCAATAAATCTCCTTGTAACTCATTCTGGATAATGGAATAAGCTGATTTAACACTGAACATTCCCTTGTCATCCCCCTTCCAAACCCATTTATATTCTCCTTCAATAGTAGGTTGTTTCAATATAATGAAGTCCATGAGTTCTTTTACCAAATCTTCTTCCCACTTGAACCAAGGTCTTCTCCACGCCAAATTCCAAACCCACCGACCATCCTACCAAGAGCCCATATGATTGACAAGACCCTGTTGATTACGAGAATTCATAAACAGCCTACTAAACTTCACACCTAATACCTCTTCTCCAGCCCACTTATCCTGCCAAAATAATGTAGCTTTACCGTCACCTACCACCATACTCATATTTTTTGCAAACGCAAACCAGCCTTCCCCTTACTCATTAACCCCACAGATCTTTCTTAAATCCTTCCACCATGCTAAACAAGCTTTAACTTGGCTTTTATCCTCTAACCCTCTCCACCCTCCATACTTAGCTTCTAATACCTGCTTCCAGATCCCTTTATTCTCCTTTACTAGTCTCCATTTCCACTTAGCAAGTAATGCATCATTAAATGATCCCACATCCTTAACACCAAGCCCTCCTTGGTTCTTGGGTTTGCAAACAGTTTCCCATTTCACCCAACTAATTTTCCTCTCTTCATCTCCCCCACCTCACAAAAATCGTCTTTGAATATTCCGAATCTCATGAGCTACTGCTACTGGTGCTTTGAAAAAAGATAGATAGTATGGGGTAAAGATGTTATTACCGATTTGACTAAAGACACCCTTCCACCAAATGAAATGTATCTCCCTTTCCATCCTGATAGTTTT